>CAUYQG010130774.1:0-10756 GCA_963574415.1 Tarsius wallacei
ATTGGCTGGACCACAAAATATCTCAATTCCCTCAGAAATTAAGGTCTGGGTCAGGTCACCAGGTGAAGAAGCCAAGGCACAGAAGTGCTGGCTGAGGCAGGGGGAGTATGGAGCCAGGTGTGACTGAGGGATGTCACAAATCGCATGACCTGGTGCAGAAACATATGCAGTCACAGATTTTTTTCCTTGCCCCATAACTAATTTCCTCTCCTTTTCTCCTTCCTTTGCAAAACCGTTTTATATAGACTACATTAATGATGGTTAAATTTACCATTTAGTCTGTGGCTTTCAGCCAATGGCGATGTGCTCCTGACCATCTTAGAACAGAATTGGGCAATGTCCTGTGAGGCTGGGATTGGGGCCTGAGGCAGAGACTTACACTGACCTTGGTGGATCCATGTTTTAATTGTTTGAAAGATAGCCATATTGTGTTCATCGAGAATACTTATAATTTCTGGACCTCTATGTGTGTGCAAGAATGAATTCTCCCAGAGGTGATTTCCTATTTCCTCACTCTGGCACATGGACAGTGGACATGTGACTTGTCCCTGCTGGTGCTAACCAGGCAAAGACAAAGGGAGCAGTAGGGTCCAGGTAAGAGGTGAATATGGCTCTGCCTCTTGCCATTTCCACCCTAATGCAGGGGAATTTGATTTCTACTCATTTTCCAAGCCTTGTCCTCGAACCTCACATTGATTCTGCGAGCCCATAGTATTCTATAGTCAATCCTCCCCTTCTTAAGAACACTTGTCAAATTATGTTGCTTGCAACCACAAACAATTATTGTCAAAGGAACTTTAACATTTATAATTCAGGGTTTGCTGAAATTATGATATGGTGCAGGCTTTGCAGTGCCACTATTAAAGAAATAATTTATGCCTTTAAAAACTTGTGACCTAAAATAGATGTTGAGTCACATAATGACAGGCAACAAAGAGGAGTTTTGATAAACACTTTAAGAAATGTAAGGACATCAAAGTGATTCAAAGAATTTCAGTAATGTCCCAGGAACATTTTTGTACATTGTACTCTAAATTGAGAAATTTGTAAAGCAGTTGTATTATTTTTGTGTTGATAATACATAGAGATTTTCCTGAAAGTCCTAATGAAGAAACTCCGTCTTCAGGTACTTCTGATCTCTCCATGGGCCCTAAATACCTTCCATGTAAAGTTGTAGGGTGCGATCCTTGGACCTCTGTGATCTGCAGATGCCTTTCCTTGATTTGATTTCTCGTGTCTATTCTTCATCATTTTAGTTCTCAATAATATAAATTTTCAAATGTTGTTTATGATATTGGAAATCCCGTTAGTTGAATCAGGTGAGAATCTGGACAAAGGAAAGTCCTTAGACTCTTCCCAGGAGAGGGCCAACCTCTGAGGGCATGGAAATTGGCAGTTATACCACACAGTATTTCCATATTTTTATAAACTCTAAAAAAATGCACAACTTAGGAGTAATGACAAAAGTGAAACAATGTTTTACTTTGTAAATTTTTTTTTTTTTTTTTTTTTTTGAGTTGGAGTCTCACTCTGTCGCCCAGACTGGAGTGCAGTGGCCGCTCCCGGCCACCGCAGCCTCGACCTGCTGGGCTCCGGCGATCCTTCCGCCTCAGCCTTCCAAGGAGCTGGACCTACAGGCGCGCGCTACCACGCCCGGCTAATTTTTTGATTTATTGTAGAGATGAGGTCTTGCTTGCCCAGGCGGGTCTCGAACCCGCGGACTCAGCAATCCACTCACCTCAACCTCCCAAAGGCGCGGGATTACAGGCTGAGCCACCGAGCCCGGCACTTTGTAAATTTTTTTTGAGAGAACTATCTAAGTGTAAATCCAGTTGTAGATTCAGGCTCAAAACTGAATGTGCCTTTAGTGTGGCATTATGACAAAGATATTTTCTTTTGATAAAGTAAACAATTTTGATATGCTAAATTCAGGTCATATTCTTAAGAGGCGTTGTCCTAAAAAACCTTTGCATAAGCAACTAAATTTCAAATTCACACTTTTTGAAAAATTCTTATTATATATGCATATAGTCCAATTATCTGTTTTCTGTAAGAAATGGAAGAATTTCTGCAATATAATCCACACTTGTTTTTGGTGCATTTGAAAAATTACTACAGGATAAAATTGATGGTATTCTTGTGTGGAAAGTCTATATGAGGCAAAATGTCAGAGTTTCATGTACTCTGTTCTTTATAAATATTGAAATGAGATAGCTAGAAGGTAATATAATAATTAAAAATTTGGTTATTTTTTGTAGCACATTGAATATTATTTTGTAGCAAATATTTTTAAAACACTGACTCATATAGAAATTCTTCCCAGGTGAAAACATGCATATAATGTTTTAGAAAATAAAATTGTTTTTATAATCTGTATGTATAAGTATAGATAAATTTTAGACAATATTCATTTCTAAACTTTTATTCTCAGCAGACTCAATACTCATCTTCCAAAAAATATGTTCATGCGAAATTGATAAAGTTCAGCTCTTTAAAAATGCATGCATATCTGTTGAAAAGAAATAAAGATGCATTATAAACCATATTCCATTTTTAAAATTCATCCTATAAATTGGACTTCATTAAATTAATGAATTAAAGTCCATTAATAAATCAAATGGGCTTCATTAAATTGAACTTCATTAAATTATGTAATACATCATGGATACTCAATTCATAAAGAATACAAAAAAGGAAATATTAATTGATCTAGAAGAATTTATTGACCGGAAGGAATTGTCTAAATTTTTATAAATATTTCAAAAGGAGACTGACTCTCCATAAGCCATTGTTCAGGTGTGAAGTCCAGGGTTGTATGATATAGACAGAACTTTATTTAACATATTTCCTGATTTCCTACGAAGAAATAGATGAGAAAGTCTCTGAAGAAAAAAAATAAAAAGAGAAAGTTAATGCAGTTTATGTTGGTTCTTGTTTTACCAGATATTACTGAATTTTAAATCTGTTGTAATATGTAGTTTTTAATTAAATAGAAGTGATTAGACAAATAGGATTTTAAGTAGAAATGTGGCAGTGTGTCCCAACACTGCCCGCCCCAATCCATGTCCCTTATTGCTAAACTCTGACATTAATGGCACATTTTTTACAATTGATGAATCAATGTTCATACACTGTGACTAATTAGTTTACATTAGGGTTCATTCTTTGTGTTTTTCCTTATATGGGCTTGACAAAAGCATAATGGCATGCACACACCATTATAGTACCATATGGAATAGTTATACTGCACTAAAATTCTCCTGTGCTCCACCAATTCATGACTCCCTCTCTCCCCTGAACACCTGGCATCCACTGGTCTTTTTACTTTTACTATTTCCATAGCTTTGCCTTTTTAGGCAGTCACCCAACTGGAATCTTATAGTTTATAGGCTTTTCAGACTTGCTTCTTACATTTTGCAATAGGCTTTTGTGTGTGTGTGTGTCTCAATGGCTCATTTCTTTTTGTTGCAGAATATTTCATTATGTGGATAAACCATGGTTTGTTAATAAATTTACCTACTAAAAAGCATTTTGAATGCTTCCAGTACTAGGCAATTATAAATAAACTTCTGTAAACCTTCTTGTGCTTTTGTGTGGAAGTGAGTTCTGAACTCATTTGGGTATATACAAAGAAGCACAGTTGCTGGATCATATGGTAAGATTATGTATATTTTGTAAGGAACTGCTAAACTGTTTTCCACAGGATTTTATCATTTTGCATTTCCACCAATCAGTGACTTGTCTTTCCATTCTTTCTTTCTTTTTTTTTTTTTGAGTTGTAGTCTCATGTTGTCACCCAGGTTGAAGTGCAGTGGCACGCTCAGGGCCACCCCAATGTCAACCTGTTGGGCTCTGGGGATCCTTCCTCCTCAGCCTTCCAAGTAACCGGAACCACAGGCGTGCGCTACCACACCTGGCTAATTTTTTATTTATTGTAGAGACGAGGTCTCTCCAAGTTTCCCGAGCTGATCTTGAACCTGCAGGCTCAGGCAATGCACTTTCCTCTGCCTTCCAAATGCTGGTATTATAGGCTGAGTCACCGAGCCTGGCCTCCATTTTCTTAACATTGTCTTTCATAGAACAGAAGTTTTAGTTTTAACAAAATGCAAATTATCAACTTGTTTTTTCTTTTAAGGTTATGCTTTTTGTATTGTATCTACAATGTCATTGCTAAAACCAAGATTACCTAGATTTTCTCTTTCCTAAGTTATCTTCCAGGAGTTTCGTTTTTTACATTTAGTTCTATGATCTTTTCTGACAAAATTTTTGTGAAAGATGTAAGGTCTGTGCTTAAGTTCACCTTTTTTTTTTTTTTTTGCATGTGATTGTTCAGTTGTTCTAGTTCTAGCATTAATTGTTGAAAGACTATCATTTCTCCGTTGAATCACCTTTGTATCTTTTCCAAAGATCAGTTGACTATATTAATGGTGTCTATTTCTGGATTCTCTATTCTGTTCCATTGATTTATTTGTTTATTCTTTTGCTAATACCACACTGTATTACCATTGCTTTGTAATGTTGAACCAGCTTTATATAACCTGGAGTAATTCACATTGGTCATGGTGTATAATTCTTTTTATACATTGTTGGGTTTGATTTGCTAATATATTGTTGAGAATTTCTATATCTGTTTATGAAAGATGATATTCTGAAGTTTTCCTGTTTTGTAATGCTTTGTGTATTTTTGTGTTAGGGCAATGCTGGCCTCATAGGATGAGTCAAAAAGTATTCACTCTGCTTTTATATTCTGGAAAAGATTTTAAAGAATAACTATAATTTCTTAATAAAAATGTTTGGTAGAATTCCCCAGTGAATCCATCTGGCCCTGGTGCTTCATGTTTGGCAGGTTGTTAATTATTTCTTCAAATTATTTAATAGATATAGGTCTATTCGTGTTGTCTCTTCTTGTGTGAATTTTGGCACTGGAACAACTGAACATCTACCAGAAAGAAAAGAGAAAAAGGAAGAAAGGAAGGAAGGAAGAGAACAAGAGAAAGAAGGAAAGAGAGAGGAAGAATGTGGACAAAGACCTCACATTTTTCACATAAACTAACACAAAATGAATTATAAACCTCAATATAAAAAATGCAACTGGACTTCATTAAAATTCAATACTTTTGATCTGTGAAAGGCACTGAGAGAATAAAAATACAAGACACAAACTGGGGAAAAAATGTTTGCAAAACACATATCCGATAAAGAACTGGTATTCAAATAACTCTAAAAATTAAATAACACTGGCTGGGTACAGTGGCTCACGCCTGTTAATCACAGCAGCTTGGGAGGCTCAGGTCGGAGGATTGCTTGAGTCCAGGAGGTTGAAACCAACCTGGGCAACATAGGGAGACCTTGTCTCCACAAACATAGTAAAAATGTAGCCAGGCATGGTGGCACTCACCTGCAGTCCCAGCTACTCAGGAGACCGAGGCAAAAGGATTGTCTGAGCCCAGGAGATTGGAGCTGTGGTGAACTGTGATTGTGCCACTGAACTCCAGCCTGTGCAACAGAATGAGACCCCCAACTCAAAAATAAACAAGACTAAATAGCAAAAAAAAAAAAAAAAAATGAAAAATGGGTAGAAGATCTGATGGATCCTTTGCCAATGGAAATATACAGATGGCAAATAAGCATATGAAAAGATGCACAACACCATTTGTCATTAGGGAATTGCAAATTAAAACAACAATGAGATACAACTATGCAACTGTCAGAACCGGTAAAATTCAAATACTGATTTCAACAAATGCAGGTGAGGATGTGGCACAATAGAAATTTACATTCATTGTTGGTGGAATGCAAAACTGTAGAGCCACTGTGGAAGACAGTTTGGCAGTTCCCTACGAAATATGCACACTCTTACCATATGATCAAGTAACTGCACTCTTTCATATATGATACTGTGAAGATGTATACATGTCGTTATACTTTTGTCAACATAGATTTTAATTAGTAATTACTAATAATGTAATGAACACTGGCTATCAATTGTAACAAATGTGTTCTTCATTTATATATTTGTATTTCCTGTATGTGTTCGGTGTGTGTGTGTATGTTTGTGTGTGTGTTTGTTTCCTGTATAGAAAAACAAAGACAAAACAACCTAGGCTAGTAATTTCCTGGCAAAGGAGAATGAGGATAAGAAGAACTACAAGAAAACTTTTTCCTGTCTTTAACACTGATAGCTAGATTAACTTAATTGCCCAAAATAGTAAAACTTTAAACTGAGCACGCTCCATTTGATTCCTGAAATTCTGGAGTATTTTTGAAAAATAATTTGAAAAAAGTTATATCTATCAATAAGCATAGAAATATACTTACATAACGAAACTGGTATTTAGAATTAAACATTTTGAAGGTAACATAAAAAGCTATCTTTGGGTTTGTTTTCAAGTAAAGGAACAGTGTTTCTTTTTCCAATTAAAATAATCATAGTATTTATGAAGACTGGGTAGTTATAGTTAAACTACACAGTCTGAAAATATTTTTTAGTATCATTCGCCTTCCAAAGTCAACCAATGTTCCATTAATTTTTGTTAATTTTAATAATACTGGTTCTTAACACAATGCTTATAGAAACACGATCCAAAAGCATTTTCAAATACAAACGAGTGCTTCTTTGGGAAGAACTGTTAGTAACTACAGACCTTGGCATTGAATCTGAATCAATAAAATATTTTAATCATGTTTACCAATGATCTACAATCAACTGACTGTTACACTGAAGATTTTGACATTATGATCAATAAGTTTGGCTTCAGAAGAAAGAATAGTTTGAAAATAATGAAAAATTTACATTTTGGTCCTCAATTTACATATGAAAAATTAAACAAGCTACAAGTGCAACTTCTAAAATTTCACTCTCTTACTGTGGCACAGACCTCACTTATACGGAATTTATTCTCACATACAGTTAAGTGAAATTTCTTTGTAAGAAACCTGATACTGTTAGCACTGTTAATTGTTTTTATTATTGTTATTTTCTGGTTCCAACATGTGTTATGGCAAAGGTCACAGTCTTTTCATTTATGTAATTGCTAAATTTTGTTAATTTATGTATTCTGTGAGTGTAAAACAATAGAAAAAAGACAAACTGTAAGCATTTGAAACAGTGGCTGTTGTATTTACTCTCTTCACTTGTGTGGAGGAGGAGGCACTGAGGCACTGAGCTGGGTGGTCAGGGCGGTATTTCACAGAAATTAGTGAGAGGTTGTGAACAGCCACTCCCACAGGCTCATCTTATCTCTGGGTGTGGGCAGGAGATGCAAAGCACATTATTCAAACAAAAAAGACTTCTACAATTCAGCTAAATTCATAGGGTATGCTCACAAGTAAAGGGGTACATATCTTTTCTGTTTCTTGTATTTTCCTGGAAGAATGAGTGCTTACTTGAGAGTCCTTCCAGGGTCCTGGACTCCTAAGCTCACTCTGCACCAACCAAGGAGAATGTCTCTGAACAAAGGAAAGGCAATACAAAGTAAGATTTAATAGAGAATAGTTAAAAAGCTGGATAGTTTCTATTCATTTTAACTTCATAACAGCCAAGTGAATTTATGTTTTACAGTTGAAGTCAAAACGTAAGTAAAATTCAAAAGTAGGATTCAAAAAAAGAATTTGTAAAATTGGAGAGTATATAATTAATATACAAATATCAATAGCATTTCTATATAGCAGTGGTGATAAGAATGCATGATTTTAAATAAATTTATACATAAAACTAGAAGACACCTGGGAGTAAATCTTGCCAAACCATGCCATCCTTGAATGTACAAAACTATGAAAAATTTACTGAAATGCATATAAAAAGATCTTAATAATGAAGATTTAGCACATGTTCATGGATAGGAAGGCTTCATATTTTTAAGATCGCTTATCTTCTAAATTGATCTGTACATTTGCGGCAGCTTCAATAAAATTAAAGAATTTTTAAAGAAATTTGGTAATATGGTTCTAAAATATATGCGAAAATGAAAAGGACAAAATAGTCAAGAATGTTTAGAAAAGAGACTAATGAATAGAGTTGCTCTAATAGATATAAAAATCTATAAAGTAGAGTGACTATAGAGTATATTGACAGAGAAAAGACGCAGTAAAACAAAGGACAATTTAGAGACAGCACACACACACACACATTCACATGTGCAGATAGATATAGATAGATAGATACAGATATAGATATAAAATGTTATATGACAGAAGTCTTGAAGAGACAAGGAGAGAAATACTCAGTAAATTAAACTGAGGAATGGGCTATAAATACAGAAATAAGTAAAATTAGTGAAACTGCTAATTCACACCATATACAAAAACCAATGCCAGGTAAAATAAAAATTTAGTTGTAAAAGAAAAATTGACTCTTAGAAACAAATTCAGGTGACTCTCTTTCTATTCTCAGGATGAGAAAAGATTTATTAAATATAATACAAAAACTGTTCGCAATGCACAGTTGCAATAATTCAACTATTAAAATTAAAATTGAGCACTCCTGTTTGTTTAAAGATGCTTGTTATATTAAAAAGAACATGAGAAAATCCAAATCCCATCAAAAAGAAAACAGATAATTAAATTGTAGGATATCCTCACAGTTGAATGCAATGCAGCTGTGAACATGAACATACCACTGTTCGACCAGTCAGTGTGAACAAATCATGGTAAAATGTCATTGGGTGAAAAAAGGTCAGAAAAATTGATAATTATCCTTTTTAGAAACATCAAGAAAAAAAAAATGAAACAATATGTTTTTTAGGCACCCCAACGTACTGATAAAAGGAGGATGTTATGAGGAAAGAACACACAGGTTGCTGTTTCATTTCTTGGGTTTGGGGTACCTCACATGTATTTATTATTTACATTATTTTATTTATATTATTTTAAATTATTATTTTGATACTCATAAAATTTTGTACTTGTCAACAAATCCATCAAAATAAATAAAATTGTTTGTAAGATCAAAGTAAGCAACACATGAACTGAGGACCAGCAGGATTAGAGTGGCAAATACCAGGCATCTGTTCCCACAAAGGCAAACTTAAATAGTTCTGTATACTTAATAGTTTTAATAAAAAGGGAAGCAAAGCTTCCAGGAGGTTTTGTCACCAGTTGTAAGCAGGAACTGGGACGTGAATCTGAGGGCTCAGCTTGCTCTCCCTGCTGTCCTTGTTGCCCCAGGGGCCATGTTGGGTCCTTGGTGCTCTCATTCATAAAGTGCTTTCCAACCTTTTCACTACATATGTTTGTACAATATTTGCTTTTATTTCAAAGGATAATATGACACAGCTTAAGACTTCCTAGTGACACAATGCTGTCATTGTGCCAAGGTGATATAGGCTAAATTTTCCTAGAGTCACTGGGGGTCCCGTCTGCCATCTCCTAGTAGAGCAAATGCTTGAGTTCAAATTCCCCAAACCAGACTGGGGAAGACAAGAGGCACTATTTTCTATCTCTAGGCTTTCATTCAGTTTGAACCAGTGGAGGAATATCTCATTACACATCCATGTGGTCTGTTCACTCTAAAGGACTTTGTACCAGACTGTCACAGAGAAATGGTTTAAAAATTTCATATGTATAACCTATTAAAAAGAAGATTTTAAGATTTTTTTCCCAACCAAAACGTTTTTTTTAAAAAAAAAAAAAACAGTGCCAACATGGAGGGCAACAGAACCAGAGGGTCAAAGAAGCACCCTAATTGGCAGTCCCCATTAGTGTAAAACTCCAACTGCCCATCAGACACCTGGTAAGAACAAACCTGCTAAGGGGATGGTGTCCATTGCTTATGGGTACAGTCTGTGGGGGCACTGAAAGCATAGTTGCCCCCAAAGAGGCCTAAAACCTCCTGGATCTTGTCCTCTGTGCCGGCCAGAAAGCCATTGGGAAGCAGGTGCACTCTCTTCTGAAGAGAGGAGAGAATACTTGGTTCACAAATGGTGGCCATATATGGAGGCCTAAACTGCCTGGCCCTGGCTCACCCTCACCCCAAGAACCCCCCCGCCCCAGATAAATATTAGGGCACTGGAACCCAAATTAATTTCTTAATTTAACACAGGTGCCAGCCTTTTGGTCCTGGCCATCCTTGTTGAAATCATATAGTCTTATCCAAAAAAATTTTCTCTATTCTGCATGTGTCTTTGAAAGGTAAGAAAGCTCCACTCAAACCCATTCTGCTTCCACATGGTACATTCTTGGTGGACTGTGCAACTGCTCCTTGCTGCTAAAGCCCCTGGCTGCTCCTGGGTAGCATTTCTCAGTGGGAGGGAGGCTGAAGATCACTCAGGTAGAGTAGAGCTGAGGAAGGGAGAAATCCTTGGTTTGGTTTGAAATCAGAGAAATCATGGTTTGCTTTGTATATATTTAAGCAGGCATGTAGATTGCTTATTTTAATCAAAATTTTTAAAGTGATGACATTTTTTAGGGAATTTAATTTAAATATAGCTTCAATCTATTCTAAAAAGTTTTAAAATAAATTTAACTCTTTCAAATCATATCACATCAAGTAATGAATATCTCTAAAGTTTATATTTTTAGGAGCATGGGAATGAAATAAGCTCCCATTTCCTTAACAGGCTGGTTCCTCATTTTCAGTATTCTTTCTTCCTATTCTGATTTTGTCTCACCAAATTCAAATTGTTAACTGAAAGCTCAGTTCAAAGTCTACACCCCCTAAATGCCCTTCTAGATCCTTTCCGTCATTATGTATCTCCTAATTATACCCTAGTGCACCTGGTTTATACCTCTAAAACACTTATGTCACGTATATATTGAA
>CAUYQG010130775.1:0-44210 GCA_963574415.1 Tarsius wallacei
GCCGAGGTGAGGGCTGCGGCCGGGCCCAGAGAGCAGGGACAGCCGCCGACCCAAGGGGCCATCGTGAGGCGCGGGAAGGGGACTTTGGAGATGGGGACCGATGGGGGAGCGGGGCCAGCCCGGAGCGTGTCCGGGAGCGAGGGCCGGCACCTGAGCTGGGCTGGGCGTGGAGAGAGGGAAGGTGGTGCAGACAGACCTGGGGACTGAATCAGGCCTGGCTATGGACGGGGGTGAAGGGAAGGAGGCGCCAGGACAATTTCCAGGGGGTTTCTGTGGGGGTGGACATAGAACCTCCAGGCAGAGCAGGACATGCAGAGAAGAAACTTGTGGGGGAGAGGATGGGTTGCAAGGTGCCTGAAGGGCCCCATTGGACAGCCTGCTGGGTGGGTGGAGGGAAGGGCCTGATGCCTGTTTCTTCCCCACTCCCAGTTCAGCCTAGAGTGAACATCTCGTCTACCAGGAAGAAGCCCCTGCAGCACCACAACCTGCTTGTCTGCCACGTGACAGATTTCTATCCAGGCAGCATTCAAGTCCGATGGTTCCTGAATGGACAGGAGGAAACAGCCGGGGTAGTGTCCACCAGCCTGATCCACAATGGAGACTGGACCTTCCAGATCCTGGTGATGCTGGAAATGACCCCCCGGCAGGGAGACGTCTACACCTGCCAAGTGGAGCACCCCAGCCTGGACAGTCCTCTCACCGTGGAGTGGAGTGAGTTACTCCCCGCTGACCCGCTACTCCCCACCCCTGAGGGGAAAGGAGACTCACTGGCTCTGGGGTGAAATTCCCGTATCTCCAACCCATGACTCTAGAAACAACTTTACATTTGTGGTCCTAAAAGAATTGAGATCTCATGGGAAGAGAAAAATCTGTTAGTTTCACCAATAGCTGTGTGACCTTTTAAGCAAGTTACTTAGCCTCTACATTTTCTTATCTGTAAAATATTGCATTATGTATATGCTTTATAGGGTTATCATGCCCATTAAATGAGAGAAATATATAAAGTATTTAGAACAATGCCATGCACAGAGTAAGTGCTCAACATCTGTTACCGTAAGCTTCAAAATGTTACTTGTCATTGTTATTACTACTGTTTCTGTCGGTTTGGGATGCCCAGACATTCTTTTTTATTTTTATTTTTTGAGTTGGCTGGAGTGCAGCAGCACGCTCACAGCCACCGCAGCCTCCACCTGCCGGACTTAGGCGATTCTTCTGCCTCAGCCTTCCAAGTAGTTGGAACTACAGACGCACGCCACCATGTCCGGCCAGTTTTTGTGATTTATTATGGAGACAAGGTCTCCCCAAGTTGCCCACGCTGGTCTCGAACCTGCGGACTCAGGATGCCCAGACTTCCGAAGGCCAGGAAGCAGCTTGACTGCTCAGCGGACCCCTTTTCATTTTGTTCCTTCCTTGTTTCCTTTTGTAACTGCTCTTGACTGCTCTGCAGTGTCTCCTTTTTGGTGTCACTCCTTCTTCCCCTAGATGTCTTTCCTTTAGCTTGTCCACCGCCATCCTTCTTCTCGGTAAACCCCTGAGTGTTGTTTTCAGCCGGGGACAGTGAAGACTTGTCTGTCCTCAGCCTGAGGGATCCCAAGGATGCATATGGTTCTCCCTCCTTGTCAGAGAATCTAGGGAATCAGACACCTTCCTTGATTGCCCTCACACATGGGAATTTCTCTTCCTTCAGCCTTTTAACCTATTCTGACTTATTTTAAGGGACAAATTCCAGAGTCTGTACCTTGCTGAGGTCACACCCTCCCTTCTAGAACTGAGTGGGTGGGTCTCTCTAAATTTCCCGCTTACCCAAGATGTATCCCCCTCACTGTCCTTGTGCCGATATTCTACATCAGACTCCAGGATCAAACAGGACCTGAGTGGGGGTGCAGCTCGTGGAGGTGACACTGACCCCGGGTTTCTTCTTCCCAGAAGCGCAATCTGATTCTGCCCAGAGCAAGACGCTGACTGGAGCTGGGGGCTTCATACTGGGGCTCATCATCTTTGGTGTGGGCATCTGCATGCACAGGAGGAGCAAGAAAGGTAAGGACACCTGCAAGAGGACCGAGACTTGCCTTCTTCTGGCTTGCTCACTCATTTTTTATTATAAGGGGATGAGACAAAAAAAAGTCATTCCAGAGAATCTGGAGGACCACTGGATAAAATAGCCATTGAGCCAAGATGGCCTGTAGGGAGAGAGGATCCCAGGATGGGGTCTTAATGCAATCAGGCGCTTGAGGTCCAGTTACTCAGGCTTGTGCTTGTGCAGGGCATCCATTAAGACATGAGCAATGGAAGATAGAGTGGAAAAGTTACTAAAGTGGTTTCAGTGGCTGAATACTGTCTCTTTCCTCCTTTCATTTCAGTTCAACGAGAATTTCAATAAACAGGTAACATTCCTGCTTCAATTTCCTTGAGGGGGTGAGGTGTAGAAGGATATAAGTGCCTTCTTTGTGTTATGATGCTGAGGCACCTGCTGGGAAGAGAGTCAGGCCTCAACGTCTCTTTCCACCTCAGCCTTTGGGTGAATGGGGGTTGGGAAGAGCATTACTTGGTTCTATTGATGGAGGAAGCTGAGTAAACTCTGTTCTTTATCAGAATGAGAGCCAGTCTCTCACCATAATATTTCTCTCATGGGGCTTAGAGGAAGGGGGGCAGTAACCTGCGATGATGTTTCCTTTTATGCCCACAGAGTTCCTGATCTGACCGGAGAGACTATATGTGCCTTGAAACAGTAGTTTTCTTCATTTCTTTAGTCACAGAAGCTGGTTCTGGGACACACCTCCAGCTTCCCATGTGGCTGTTGTTGCCTAGTGATTGTTCTAATGCCGGTTTCTATAGTTCTGCTCTTTGATTTCAATGCACAGTTTCTCTTATGGGACCTCCAACCAAGTTCCCTTCTTCTTAGCTCCATAAATAACCAAAACCTAACATTATTGTTTGTCTTCTTTTGAGAATATGCACCAAGTCATCTCTGCCTTTGCTTTTGTTGAGGGTTTTAGTGAACAGTAGGAACTGATGAGAAAGTTCACTGTTGTTTACATGTAAGCAAGAAGAAAAGCATGAAAATGGGGATATCCTAATATTGGATAAGGTGGTCAGTTGGATGTGGCCCTCTTCTGAATTTACTGTATTTCTTTGGGCTGCCCCATAATCATGTCTGGTACCTTCATCCATTTAGGTCTGGGACCATTATTCACATAGCACTGATTCACTGTATAACTTAATGTTTTACAATTACTGCTGAGAATTTAAATAAAGATCAGAACTTAAAATGATGAATGTAATCTAATAAATATTAAATATTTTCTTTACATACCATCATAAATACTCCCTAACCAGACATAGCTTGGCCTTTTGAATGCATCAGGTAGAGGAGACTTGTCCCCTAAGTCTGCACTCATCCACCCACCTAGACCTCCTGAACTGATAATCCATACAGAGGGAAGTACGTCCCCATTGTTAGAAGACCAAAGCCATACATGTAGCACTCTTTTTCAAACACGGATCTTTTTTTACAATCCAAAATTATTATGGGATTTGTATTTTATATTACATTATCTTTAAGTCAAGACAGAAGACATATTTGGTCTAAGTTTTCCTTCTTGTATATGATATAGATTCTTATCTCCTGGTGCACATAAGCGCTCAGCAGCTCTGACACACCCAGTTAATGGCTTCCCTCTTCCTGGCTTCTTGCAAACAGCTTTGGGCCTTGTGTGCCACTGGACACCTATTCTTGGTCAGTTCTCAAGAGCTTCTGTGCTTCTCTAGCCTAGCTACCCTCCCAAATAATTCCCCACAACTGGGCACCAGCTTCCCCAATTTCCAAGAGAGGTCAGACCTGAAGACACAGATTTGGGAGTCACTGCCATTGATATAAGTAAATATAGCTGGGGTCTGCAGAAAGAATGTACTTACTAAGTGAGAAAGTTAGGGGAGAGAAGTCACCGACCAAGACAGTCAACCGTGTCTCACATAATCTGCTAAGAGCTTCAGTTTGTCTCTCAACATAGGGCCTGTTGTTAGATTACATTAATCATTTTAAGTTCTGATCTTCACTTAATTTTTCAGCAGTAATTGTAAAACATTAAGTTATGCAGCGAATCAGGTGTTGGCTTCCTCAACCTAGGGAATAATATACTTTTTCTATTTTAAAATGTGGAAACTGAGCTTTAGTGAGGTCGCATAGCTACAGTATAGCACAAGCACAAATATGTAAAATTTAGATCTGTTTCCAGAGATTATGCTCTTCCCATTACTCCACCTGAGATAACGTATAGAGAAGTTTTTCTTACCCAGTTAAAACATTGTTATCCCTAATCATCACTGTTTTCTCTAAATCTATAAATGAACATGCTGCTGCCTTGTTTTGTTTAGTAATTTCTCAGCCATCACACAGTGAGGTGAGGATAGTGTAAAGTAGATAAATGAAGATTCTTTATCTGTCTCATTCCCCCTTTTGACTTCAGAACAAACACATGAGAACTTATGCAGCAAAAAATTAATATGATTGTAATCCAGTCATTAAGATGGAAAGAAGTCGTGAAAATTCTGGAAGGTCTTCAAAACTAGATCCCTATCAAATCTCCAGACCCAGAGTGCATCCATCCTACCCTCAGAGTCTCTTAGCACTGAATATTGCAAACCATATCCAATCAGAGTCGCCCCCTACCATCTTTGCCCCCGTACTCATGCTATAGACCAGGGCAGTACTCAGGGCAAAGTGAACATTCTCTGGACCTAATTCCTGGCAGGATCAGAAACTGCAGACTCTGCACTCACATTACATGTCCAGAATATGGGATCCTAGGAAACTGAGGGTATAAGGAGACAGGGAAAGACCCTGGGTCACTGAAGGAAGGTATCTGTGACATCTAGCTCTGACATACACTGGTATTTATTGATCTCCAGGATTTCTCAGGAAGGATGAGATGTAGAGATTTCCCAGAGGAGACTGAAACATGAGACCATCTAGCTTGGGGACCATCTTGTCATCACACTTTAAAATGTCAACATTGATTGAGTACTTTCTAAATATCAGATATCTTGCTGAGTGCTAGGTGTAGTAGGATCATAGACTGCCAGGAGTAGGAGGGATCATCAGGTATGTCAGTCACTGGTGTTGAAGAGCAGATTCAAAGGAAAGCTGGGACTGGTGCTTTAAAGTAGGCCTGAAGCTGGTGACTCCCCTGAGTCCATCTCTGACTCAGAAATGTTGTCACCTGCAGTAGAACAAACACATTGGTCAGGATTCCCAGCTCAGGATCTCAGGGATGCTGGCAATTTCTTTTCCTTAACTTAGGTACTAGTTACACAGGTGTTTGTTCTGATAATCATCGGCTGTTCATTATATTGATTAGTGTGTTTCTTACAAATGTCCTCTAGTTCATGGTAAAAAGGGCTTAAAAAGAGAGATAAAGGAGGATATTGTTAACTTGAAGCAAAAGCAAGAGGCCAGTGAATCAAGCATAAATATTACGTTTTAATAATGATTTGGAATAAAGAACACGGCTGGCTGTGGTGGATCATGCCTGTAATCCCAGCACTTTGGGAGGCTGAGGTGGGAAGATCGCTTGAGCCCAGGAGTATGAGACCAGTCTGGGCAACATTGCTAGACCTTGTCTCTACAAAAAATCAAAAAATTAGTCAGGCATGGTGCCATGCACTTGTAGTCCCAGCTACTCAGGAGACTGAGGCAGAAGGATTGCCTGACCCCAGGAGGCCGAGGCTGTGGTGAGCTGTGATCACATCACTGCACTGCAGCCTGGGCTAACAGAGTGAGAGTCTGACTACAAAAAAAAAAGTCTGAAACAGGGAAGTGTTGTTATTCTGGAGATGGCCAGATTCCCAAGACCATTCTGTGAAACCAGTGCTCCAGGTAGAGGCCCCTTCCACAGAACCAGCAGGATTTCCCCATCCCATGAGTAGTGGAGGCCAGAGGAGCAGAGGAGGGTAATGAGGACAGGCTGTGGATACAAGGCCTACAGGATCCTTACTGCAGCTTGTCATCCTGGCTTCCAGAAGCTGATCAGAACACACTGGCATAGGGCCAGAGAAAAAGTGAGAAACAGGAATGGTCTCTCCTAGTTCCCATTCACCACCAAGACCACACAAAATGGAACAGTGAAGTCGTTTATATTAAATTCCACAGACTCCTCCTCTCCACCCAAAAAGTCAGCCCTACTTCTTCCTGCGGATCTGGCTCTCTCATGATACTCTCCCAATTTCCAGGCATAATCACACTTGAAACTTTCAAATTCATCTGCTCAATTTCCATCCTGTTGGATTCATTTCTCACATAGAAGGAAGGGAGAGTTTTTCTGACATTTATCGCTCGAGGGACAGAGACTTGGATGAGGGCAGTTCAGCTGTGGAGCTTGTCCTGAGAAAAGAAATGGAGAAGCTTGAAGCTTAGCAAGAGAGAGCTATAGAAATAGCTGGTGAGATGGGGCAATGTCCCACAGGAGGTGAGAGGAGAGTAGGGTGGATAGGTACAAGAGATGGTCTGGGAAGCCAGGGGCAGTGCTGGAAGTTAACACAAACGCATTAGAAATCAGGACTTGGGGCTCTTTTGGGGTGTAAAGTGAGCAGAGTGGAGGAGGGAGGAGTGGGGGTGAGGCGGAGAGGCCAGTGGGTTCAGAGGAATGAGGTGAGTATTCTTCAGCATGTAAGAAAAGTTGGTGGAAAGGGAGCAGGAGGGCCCAGAGTTCTCTGCACAGTTTAGACACCCAGGAACTCAATGCTGTGTGAAATGTGAAGCCAGGGAATTTGGATCAAAGAGGCTCAACACATTCCTCCATTTCCTTTTGCGCCTCCAACTCCTCAGGTTTTCTTCAATGCCCAACACAGAAAAAGAAAAGAGCAAAAGGGGAGGGTCTGGCTTAAGGTGGCCCAGGTGGAGTCGAAATTGTTGAGAAAACACAGAACTCTGGCTAAAGAAAACATCCAGCTCTTGGGTGCAACAGATCTGTAGCTCTAACCCTATCTGGAAAAATCCATTGTCAGGACATTCATCATGCGGGTATTCAGCAGCCTGAGGAGTTAAGCGTTTGTTTAACCCTTTCCTTTTATCTCTCCTTCCCAAGAGAAAAGGAGGTGAAAAGAAATCGACTTCGAGACCCGCCTGGGCAACTTGGCGAGACCTCGTCTCTACAATAAATCAAAAACCAGCTGGGCTTGATATCGCGCGCCTGTAGTTCCAGCTACTTGGAAGGCTGAGGCGGAAGGATCGCCGGAACCCAGCAGGTCAAGGCACTCCAGGTGGGCAACAAAGTGAGACTCCAACTCAGAAAAAAAAAGAAATCGACTATCAGCATTATGTTAATAAAAGCTCCTTTCTGAACGTTAAGGCCTCGCCCCAGTGCAACTTCTTTTGAGCCATTCCAAACAAACTAGTAACTCTATTCTTTGCCTTTCTCTCTGTTCCAGGTACTCTAATTCATCATAGCTTAATGAGAAGGGCTCTAACCACCACTGAGCAGCCCCAGCTACTATGCTCTAGGTTTAATTTACATTGTCTTATTTCATTTTCTCAGTAGTCCTTCAAGGGAATTTTTAAAAGTTCCTTTTTATAAGTGAACAAGGTAAGATTCTGAGAGGTTGCTTTATTTGCCTAAAGTCACACAGCCAGTTGATCAGTGGACATCCTTCCTGTGCTGCCCTGCACTGCCTTCTTTATGTGCTATATATAGTACTTACATGTTCTTAATATGATCTGTTCTGGAAAGAAGATGATTTCTTTCACATCAGCAGTTTACCAGTTTTCTCTAGAATGCTCAGTCATTTTTCAAGAGTTTCACAGTCTGTAGTACTTTCTCATACACATAGAAAAACCAGTTTCAGAGACGCCTATGTAAAATATACCTGCTTTGCAAATAAGAGTTAACTAGAGTCAGGCACGGCTCATGCCGGTAATCCCAGCACTTTGGGAGGCGGGGACAAAAGGATTGCCTGAGCCCAGGGGTTCAAGACCAGCCTGGGCAACTTGACAAGACCTTGTCTCTACAATAAATCAAAAAATTAGCCGGGCATGGTGGCACGTGCCTGAGCCCAGCAGGTGGAGGCTGCAGCGGCCATGAGCATGCCACTGTACTCCAGCTTGAGCAACAGAATAAAACTCCAACTCAAAAAAAAAAAAAAATAGAGTTAACAGGAGGAAAGATCCAGTTACTTTAAAAAGAGAAAATTCAAACTACTATTCGGGAGAAGAAGAAATGTGTCTTGAGTGAAAAGCAGGTAGGGGAAACCTGGCTGAACCAGAAGAGGAGTTAGACTGGGAGAAGTTGTACAGGGATGGCAGAAGCAGGCAGAGACTCCAAGCGGGACGGGGCCAGACACTCTGAAGCTGAGGGGCAGGGCACGGGGCATGGTGAGATCTGATGGATATGTTCCCTGAGGCCAGCTCCCCTCCCTCTCCCTCCTTAGTTACCCCTTGTGCTGCTTCTAGTTGGGTCTCATGGAACACCTGAGGAAGGACAAGGACACCGACCAGATCACCCAGATCAACTCTGACCATCTCTGTGGTAGCAGAGGTGTTAAAGTGAAAATAAAAATATAGAAGCAAATCTCTAAATTCAACATTTTATTTGGGGATCATGGAATTACACTTTGGGGCATACATACAAACCAGGTGTCTTTGGTATGTCCAAAGAACAAGGAAAAAGCTGGAGATTTTACTGGAAAGAGAAATGTTATATGTTTTTTTGAAAGAAAGCTCAGTGGCATGAGAGAAGTTTTTGGAAGCTGGCAATCTCTGACTGGTGAGTGCTGGTGATAAGTAAAACTGGTCTTAGAGTTGTGGCAGGTCTTTTCAGCAGCATTAGGTAAAACTGATCTTAGGGTGATAGCAGATAGTTTCAGCAACTGAGCTTGCAGAAAATTTAATTCTTGGAGCAGTGCTCTGTCTGAGTGCTCTTTCCCCCTGGCCTCTCGACTCTGATTGAGTTGAGCATTACAAGAATGACCCAATTTATACATAATCAGCCTTCACAGAGGCAATGACCAGACTCCCCCACAGCCTCCCCCTCCTGCTGCTGGATCCTCGAGGCCTCTTGACTCCCACCCTGGGAGACTTCTGAGCAGCAGGAGGAGCAGGCAGAGAATGAGGAGCTTCATGGGGCTTTGGCTCCTGTGCCCAATCCTGGGCTGGCATGGGGAGCATGGCCTGGCCTGCTCCCTTGAGGGGCCTTCCTCTTGCAGGGACCAGCATTGTACATGCACTGGGGTCCGGGAAGTCAGGTGAGAGACTGGAGCTGCAGTTTCCACTTATGATATTTCTCTCTCTCCCTCTCTCTCTCTCTCGCTCTCTCAATAGCTTTAGGAGGTACAAATAGTTTTTGATTACATGGATGCATTGTATAGTGGCAAAGAAGTCTGCTTTAAGTGTACTCACCACCACCACCTGTGCACATCATACCCAATAGGTGATTTTTCATCCCTCCACCCTTCCTCTTCCCCCTTATGAGTCTCCAGTGTCCATTATGCCATTCTCTATGCCTTTGCAGACACTTAATTCCTATTTATAAGTGAAAATATGCAGTGTTTAGTTTTCTGCCATGGCCCATGTGGCTGCCTTGAGGGTCCCAAGAGAGAGCAGTGAGAGATTAAGAAAGACACAGACACAAAGACAAAAAGAAAAGCTGGGGCCAGGTGGGACATTTTCCTCTGATGGAGGAGAAGTGGCCCCGAACTAGTTCAGCATGTTTATTTTATAATCAAGCACAAAGGAAGTTGGGAGGGGTTCAAGGTCTATGAGGGAGCTATAATGGAATTTTGTTGCTACCTAACTGGCAAGCTGTTGCGTGGTTATCTTGTTGTTGCCAAGGCTTTATCTGTACTATTCGCACCCAGATGTATGGGCTCTGAGATGCCGTTCCGTGTAGCAAGATGCATCCCTTGTTCATTGGCTAGGGTGCAGAGCAACCAAGTGGGACTTTGCCTTTGCTTGGGGCCTTGCCTTTGCTCGAGGTCTGCTGTCCAGACAGCACCCATCCGCTCCCCACAGTTTTCTGTTCCTATGTTACTTCATTTAGGACAATGTTCTTCAATTCTATCCATGTTGCTGCAACAGATGTTATTTCATTCTTTTTTTGATGACTGAATAGTATTCCATGGTGTATATATATACCAAATTTTCATTATCTGCTGATCAGTTGATGGGCACTTAGGTTAATTCCCCATCTTTGCTCTTGTGAATTGTGCTGTGATGAACATACATGTGCAGTTGTCTTTCTTGCATAAAACCTCTCTATTCCTTTGGGTAGATACCCAGTGGTGGGATTGCTGGATCAAATAGTAGGTCTACTTTTAGTTCTTTGAGAAATTTCCATACCGATTTCCATAGGGGTTGTACTAATTTGCACTTCCATGAACAGTATATAAGCATTCCCTTTTCAGTGCAACCACTTATGATATATTTTAAATCCTTAAAGAAGCTTGTGATTTAAAAATTCCTGAAACAGGCATTGGTGAGCCCCCAATTAGATGCCAAGCAATCAGAATGTAAGAACAATGTATATTTTTGTAATATAACCCTGAAAAGTGACAGGTTTGGGGGAATTAGCAAAATACATAGATGGTAACCAACAATATTTTATTGATCTGTTGGTTCATTGAGCAACAAAGAGGCTGGCCCAGTATGGTGGCTCACGCCTGTAATCCTAGCACTTTGGGATGGGGAGGAGAGAGGACTGCTTGAGCTCAGGGGTTTGAGACCAGTCTGAGCAACATGAGATCTCATCTCTACAATAAGTCAAAAAATTACCCAGGCATGGCAGTGTGTGTCTGTAGTTCCAGTAACTTGGAAGGCTGAGGCAGAAGGAACATCTGAGCCCAGCAGGTCAAGGCTGCTGTGGCCGTGAGTGTGCCACTGTACTCCAGCCTGGGCAACAGAATGAGATTCCAACTAAAAAAAAAAGAGGCTGAGGTGGAGAGACAGAGACAGAGACAACACTGTGAACCTGGTGAACACGTGTTCATCTTGGCCATGCTCTGGGCCCCCTGGGTGGGATCCCCGGTCAGCGCTCCCTGGATGGAGGCACAGTGGCACCTTTGATCTGGAACTGGACACTCTGCTAGAAGAAAGGTGGAGTCTCCGGAGAGAAGAGGCACAAAACAAGAAATACGCAGCCCTGGAGCTCCACCTGACTGGCCTGCACAGGAAAAGTGGCAACAGCCAGGCTGGAGTGGGGTTGGAGGAGGGTGGGGGAAGGCCCCCCACAATGTGGAGACTTCAACCTCCCCAACTGGGCCTTGCCAGGCTTTCACTACCTGAAAGCTTTACGTGCACCAGAGGAGGATCTCCTGTCTCCTGGAGCCACACATTTACAACAGAGAGGAGTGCATCCAGTTTGACAGTGCCTTGGGGTCGTTCAGGCCTGTGACGGAGCTGGAGCAAGTGACAGCTCAGAAGCAGAACATCCAGGAGCTCCTGGAGGGAGGCGGGGTGCAGTGGATGGGTGTGCAGACACAGCTATGAGCTGGACGAGGGTTTCACCCTGAAGTGCAGAGGTGAGGGGGTGGGTAGGAGAGGGAAGATCCTGAAGGAGCTGACTGAGGTGGGGGCTGCCCATCTCCCAGCCCCTGTGTGACCCAGTTGGGGTATCCTGGACCCAAAGGAGTCCCATGGTGCATGGGAGGCCAGACCAGCCTGGAAAGGCCCGAATCCCTGCTAAGCAAACAGGAAAACATCTGGTGTGTGGCGCCTCGATCTGCTGGGCTCAGGTGATCCTTCTGCTTCAGCCTTCCAAGTAGCCAGAACACGGGTGCGTGCCACCACACTCGTTAATTTCTTGATTTATTGTAGAGACAAGGTCTCACCAAGTTGCCCAGGCTGGTCTCAAACCTCTGGGCTCAAGCAATCCTCTCACCTGCACCTCCCAGAGTGCTGGGATTACAGGAGTGGGCCACTGCACTCAACTTCTTCTCTTTTTAAAAAATAAGAATAGCAGACTGATAGATCAAAGAAGTATTATTGACTGAATATATTCTGAAGTCAAGATGGAAAAATCTATGGAATTTAATAGCTTCAAAGTTGTCTGAACATTTCTGTTCAAGAATATTAGTTACCAGCTTACATGCCTCTGGTGAAATTGTTACAGAGTGCTGACTTTGACCCTCTCCGTTCTTCTCTGCTCTTTCTTTATTATGTATGACAAAGTCATCCTTGTAACATTTATATGTTTTATTCTACTCTCCTGCACTGTTTCCCATCTTCTCTCTCCAAGTGGTTTAATGGATGATATAGTCATTTTAAACATCTAGGAGTCAGTTTCATAGGAAAATAGCTAAATGCACAGCTTTAGCTGTCTTGGTCTCATAATGAGATTCTTTTCTCCATACCTAGTCCAGCCGAGGGTGAATGTCTCCTCCTGATAAGAAGGGGCCCCTGCACAATCTGCTTGTCGGCCACGTGACAGATTTCTATCCAGACAGCATTCAAGTCCGATGCTTCCTGAATGGACAGGAGGAAATAGCTGGGATCGTATCCACCAACCTGATCTATAACGGAGACTGAACTTTTCAGATCCTAGTGATGCTGAAAATGACCCCCCAGCAGGGAGATGTCTATACCTGCCAAGTGGAGCACCCCAGCCTGGAGAGTCCTCTCACCATGGAATGAGTTACTACCCAATGACCCTCTATATTCCAGATTCTGTGGCCCACTCAATTCTGTCTGATGTCACCGCACACTGAGCTCATATCACTCCATACTTTTCCTATTCAACACCCTGACTGCAGTCTGGGCTAGGAGCAGCAGAGATCTGGTGGTTCTAATGCACACGTTTTCCTGGCCTGAGGAATCCTGAAGAATCTCTATTTGTCAGAAAATCTCAGAAAGACAATCACCCTCATGATTGGCCCTCAGATATGGGAACTGGCCTCTCCCTTCAGCCCATGAACTTGGACTTAATAGGCTGACCTGAGGGGCACACACTAAAGCCAGAATTGGCCCCCTACAGAAGCCACCACCCTGAGACCCAGAACTTTAGGTACTTTCTACATCTTCTTTTCCTCCACACTTGGCCTTAACTCTCCCTTTTACTAGTTAAGGCTCCAGAATGTCATACAGAGCCCACACGGTGTGGCAGGTGGAGGTGAGACTGACCCTGGGTCTGTTCTTTTCAGAGGCACAGTCTGATTCTGCCCAGAGCAAGATGCTTACTGGACCCAGGTCTTTGTGCCGGGACTCAGCTCCCTCGTAGTGAGCTGCATTTTTCATTTCAGAAGCCATCAAAGTAGGAAACTAGTCTTACTCTCCTGTTCTTCTGTGATGAAGTTAAGGCAGAAAAGTAAAACCACAAAGCGCAAGAGGCCACTGAAATCAGGTTCTGATAAGGCAAAGACAGCCCTGTAGGAAGAAAGATGCCCAGTAGAATTCCTGGGTCTCCCAGTTATCTATTTTTCAGAGGGTCCTTTTAAGCCTGGGATAGGCATAAGTCTACAGTTTGGACCCTGCTTTAATTCTCAGTGACATATGGAATTGGATGCAAATGTTTGTATGGTTTTCTAAAATGATATTGTTCCTAATTTTCTCAGTGGCTGAACATGTCTCTTTTGTTTTCATTTCAGAACAAGGACCTCAGCCAACAGGTGATATTTCTCTCCCTTCTTCCTTCTTGGGATATAATTCATCTTGTTGCAAGATGACTCTGGGGGCATTTAATGAGTAGGCCATGTTCAAGTTATAATAGGAAGTGCCCTGTGGATGAGGAGAAACTCTCAGAAACTGTTCCATTTGTTCAAGTTGAGACAGATTGCCACCAACTTACCGCTTTCATCTTTGGGTGGGTGTAAGCAGTGAACATTATTATACTTTGTCTCATTAGTGAAGGAAACCCCAGAAATGCTCTTCCCTTACTCACCAAGCTAACACCTAGCCTCTCTCCATAAAGTTTTTTTTCTCTCCTAGGACTCCAGAGAGGAAGGATGCAGTCTCTAAGTTTAGGTAGGTTTTTGTCTTTATTTGTTTTTGCCTTCTCTCCTCCTTCTCCTTCTTCAGAGGGCTCCTGACTGATCACAAGCATCACAAGTCTCTTGGAGCAAGTACGCCTGAAACTCTTCTTGTCCAATGCACTTGTTTCTCTGGCCTGAGGAATCCTGGAGAATCTTTGAACTCCAGCCTCCAAAAGAACATTTCAACTTCATTGTGCCTCTAACCCCAGTTTCTGAGTCTCTGCATTTTAATTCAATGCACTGTACTTCCTCTTTCTCAAGTTGTAGCATGTGCTTTCCTGAGGAACACAAATCATCTAGACCCAGTATTACTGTCTGCCTTTATTCTCAAGAGGAAGGAGATGGTCATGTGACCATGTTTATGCTTAAAGAGTTTGGTGACCATTGAGTCCAGTGAAGAGCCTGGGGATAAGTCATTGTCATTTTACACAAGCATGGAGAAATAAACTTCTTGAAGGTGATCAATTCTCCTTGTTAGGTAAGAGTGCAATTGACAGAGAACCTTCTCAAATTTGCTTTATTTCATGGTAGATGCCCAAACTCATGTTGTACCCTCACCAGCAAGAAAGAGGCCATTACTCTCACAATCACAGATGGAACAGACACTGAGCTTGGCTTTTGCCATTGAAAGTCATATGGGACTGATAAGCTATGTCAATTATTAAGAATATGCCTTTCAAATTTAAAAATCAACATCTCAGTTTTAAATAACAGGTGTTACTGCATAATATATTATCGTTCTCCTCTTGTATTACTTGCATCAAGTTTCAGAGACAGACTTATCCTTTAACTCTATGTTCACCAGATCACCCCACTCCCTCATTTGTGAGTTGTGTAGTGGGAAGCACATCACCAGTTCCAAAAGTCAAAGCCATGTGTACATCAGCATTTTCAGGCATAGGCCTGCTCTTAGAATACAGTCTATTATAATTTGCATAAGTTATTTTAATTGATGCTTGAGACAAACACAAAAGACTTATTTGCTCCAGTTATTTCATGGTATAATAAATATTCCACCTAAGTTCAAATTGTATATAATAGTAATGAGGAAAAAAATTTTTTTAATTGGGTCTTACTCTTCTCCCAGACTGGAGTGCAGTGGCACAATCACGGCTTATCACAGCATCAACCTCCCAGACTCAGGCAATCCTGCCTCAGCCTTCTGAGTAGCTGGGACTACAGGCACGAGCCACCAGGCCCAGCTAATTTTTTGTTTGTTTGTTTGAAGAGACAAGGTCTCCTTATGTTGCCTAGCTGATCTTGAACTCCTGGGCTTAAGCAATCCAAATTGCTCTCCCAAATTACTGGGATTACAGGTATGAGCCACTGTGCCCAACCAGGAAAACTTCTGATTGCTGTAATATGACTATAATATGTATATTTTTAAATTTTTGAGACAGAGTCTCACTCTGTCCCAGCCAGGCTGGAGTGCAGTGATGCAATCACAGCTCACTGCAGCCTCAAACTCCTGGGCTCAGGTGATCCTCCCACCTCAGTCTCCTGAGTAGCTGGAACTACAGGTGTGCACCACCATTCCCGGCTAATTTTTAAAATTTTTGTTGAGACAAGATCTATGTTGCCCAGGCTGGTCTCAAACTCCTAGCCTCAAGCAATCCTCCTACAGAGGTTACAGGTGTGAGCCACCATGTCTGGACAATATTTTAGATTAATATCAATTTTCAAAAATGTCAGGACCTTCACCAAGCTTATACAGTTTTTCCTTAACTGGTCTTCCTGAATATGGCTATAGGAAATTATTTTTTATGAAATATGTGCATAAGTTATGATGACAATTCAGATTTTGGTGATTTTGTATATTACTAGATACCAATGCCAAAGAAGGGGTTGTGTCAAGAGTCCACAAGACCACTCCAGGTTAGATGACTCACAGGATTCATCATATAGTCATACTCACTGCTATGATTTATTACAATAAAAGAATACAAAGCAAAATCAGCAAAGGGAAAAGACACATGGGGCAGAGTCTAGGAGAAACCAAGTGCAAGCTTCCAAGGGTCCTCTCCCACTGGAGCCACACAGGACACACATAATTCCTCCGGCAACAAGCTGTGATGACATGCATACAATATTGTCTACCAGGAAACTCATAAGAGAATAAAACTAGGGGGGTTTATTGGTGGCTTGTATTAGTCAAGATTCTCCAAAGAAACAGGACCAATCAGGTATACATAGGTAGGTAGGCAGGCAGGTAGGTAGGTAGGCAGAAGAAAGATAGATAGATGATAGATCGATAGATGATAGATAGATGATAGATAGATAGATAAATAGATAGATAGATGATATATATATATAGAGAGAGAGAGAGAGACAGACAGACAGATGACAGATAGATATAGACGGACAAACGAGAGGGCATTTATTATGGGGATTCACTCACTTCACTGTGAGGCTAAGAAGTCCCACAGAAGTCCATCTGATAGCTGCAGGGAGACACAGGGAAGCTGGCAAGCTTCAAGTATGAAGGCCTGACGGCCAGAGGAGCCAATGGTGTGACTCTAAGTCTGAGGTCAAAAACCTGAGAACCTGGAGGGGCCGCTGGTGCAAGTCCTTGAGTCCAAAGGCCAGAGAATCTGGAATTCTAATGGCCAAGGACAGGAGAAGGAGGGGTCCCAGCTCCAGGAGAGAGAAAGAGCGAGTTTGCCTTCCTTCTGCCTTTCTGTTCTACCCGGGCCCTCAGCAGATTGGGTGGTGCCACCTCCAGTGGATGAGAGTGGGTCTTCCTTCTGTACACTGATCAAATACCAATCTCTTCCAGAAACACCCTCACAGACTCACCAGAAATAACACTTTACCAGCTATCCGGGTATCCCTTAATCCAGTCAAGCTGACACCTAAAATTAACCATCCCAGGGCTCACGTAGCACCCTCTGCCTAATACATAACCAAATTCCAGACAGTTTGTACAAACAGTTTAGACATAGTGAGCCATTCTTATCACTTCTGGGAATGGTGGGAACCCTCTTGAAATCCAAATTCCCAGATGCCAGTCAGGGCCAACATTGTAAGAAGGTCTTTCAAAGGATAGCAGTCAGGTCTGATATGTTAACTTTTCTGCGCTGAGACAAACCGTCCATTCTACTGACAACTTTCAAAATATCATTAGCATCTGTTTATATCAAAGTTATATATTGGTAAAGAAGACACTCTTAAATCCTCCTTTTCCGGAAATAATGGTTATCATACAAGATAGAAATAAGGCTAAATTCATAAAATTGTTTCTCATACTGAAATTATTATTATAAATGCTTTATAAATTCTATTAGCATTTAAGCAGGTTTTGGAAAGCTGAACTTACAAACCAGGGATGCATATGAAAGTGTTCTGTGAAATTTTTATTTTTTTGCTCAGTGCTATGAGAAATGACATGTGTTTTCTATTCTATGATTTCTTTTTTGGAGAATAGAGGCAATTCAATTTCTTAGAGCTCCAAATGAGAAAGGGAAGTTATAATTTCAAATTCACTTAAAATCATCTTGATAAAAAGAGGGAGGCGGAAGTAGTCTACCTTGTGCCCAAAGAATTGTTAATCTAAGGAGTTTGACTATGAACAAGATGCTCATTGCCTGCCTTGCCTAAGAGAGGAATCACTATTTGAGATTTTGACAAGAAAGAAACAAGCAAACTTCATCAGCAGAGAGCTGAGAAAGCAATGCTTATAATACAATTAAAAGAGACTTAGTTTAAGGCACGTGGCTCATGCCTGTAGTCCCAGCACTTTGGGAGGCCGAGGTGGGAGAATTGCTTGAACCCAGCAGCTCAAGACCAGCCTGGGCAACATAACAAGACCTCATTTCTACAAAATTTTTAAAAATAGCCAGATGTGGTGGCGCGCTCCTATAGTTCCAGCTACTAAGGAGGCCGAGGCAGAAGGATTGCCTGAGCTCAGGTCAAGTCTTCAGTGAGCCCTTATCATGCCACTGTACTCTAGTCTTGGTAAGAGAGTGAGACTCTGACTCAAAAAAAAAATTTGTTTTGACCTGGTGTGGTGGCTCATGCCTATAGCCCCAGTACTTTCAGAGGCAGAGATGGGAGAATCTCTTGAGCCTAGGAGTTTGAGACCAGCCTAGGCAACTTAGCACAACTCCACCTCTATAAATAAATAAATAAATAAATAATAACCGCTTTGACTGCTGTCTGATATCCTGAACATTTCACCCTTTGCTTTATGAAAAGAGTCCATAGGTTAATTTAGAGTTTGGAAAGGCAGAAGTGGTATCCCTTGATTTTCTGTTTGGCCAAGAATTCTCCAAACATGATGTCATCAGGACACAGTCATAAAGTTGTGAATCAATTCGGAATTCTCACCATTGAGTAGAGTTGTGAAGTATGCCCTCTCAGGTTAGAGAATTACCATATGTAGGTAGACAATTTAGTACTTTTTTCTTTTCCCATTTTATTGGACAACTACAGAGAATTAAAACCATGAGTTTTTTTTAATTCTCATGAGAAATGTCTTAAAGTTTTTGAGGAACAAATATGAATTTAAAGGTGTTAAAGCTAGAAAATATTAAGTAGGATCCTATCTCCACCTAGTGGCCAACAGTAGAATCTAGACTTGGAACAGGAAATAAGGCAATTTGTCATCAATTCGGGAATACTCCAACAGAGAAAAAGTTAAGTACACAAAAGGACATGAATCAAAATAAATATGACCAAACAGATAGGCTTTGGAAGCACCGAGGCTTCTGTGGTTTGGCTCTGCTTTTAATACTAGCTGTGAAACTGCTAAGCATTGCTCTGTTGCCAAATAAGCCCAATTATATTTTTTTAAGAGTTGAATATTTTTTAAAAGAAAAGAAAAATTAAAGGATATAAAATTTCAGTTAAACTGAAATAGGAATAAGTTCAAGATATCTATTGTACAACACAGTGACTATTTAATAACAATGCATTGTACATTTAAATATTGCTAAGAGAATAAATTTTGTGTTCTCACCACACAAAATGATAAATATTTAAGGTAATGCTCATATTAATTAGCTTGATTTAAGCATTGTATACATAAATAAAAACATCATGCTGTACACCATAAATATATCCAGTTTATGCCAATTAAAAAATAAAAAAAGAGTTAAATGAATATACATATTCTTGTGGTAAAAGAGTATAGAGAGTAATCAATAAAATGTTTAAAATATTTTGACCAACAGAGGGCAAGCCTTCAGCGTCAACTTTGGAAAGGAGAAGGTGTACATTAGTAGAGAGTCCTGTAAAGTGGGTAAGGTCATCAGAGAACAAAACCATGGGCAGCCCAATCCAATCCAACATTTGGCTCTCATGGAAATGTTCTACATCTAGCCTTCCAATACAGTAGCTACCAATCACAGGAAACTTTTGAGCACTTAAAATACTAGTGGCTGGTGCAACTAAGGGGCTAAAGTTTTTATTTAATTTCATTTAAATGTTTGAATTTTAAATTATTATAACCACATGTGACTAGTGGCTATCATGTTGAACAGGCAGGGTAGAGTTTACAAACTTTTTCATTAAAAAAAAAAAAAGTGTAACCAGGCACAGCGGCTCATACCTGTAATCCCAGCGTTTTAGAAGGTCAAGGCGAGAGGATCGCTTGAGGCCAGGAGTTCAAAACCAGCCTGGAAGACATAGCAATATTTTATCTCTCCAAAAAGAAAAAAAAATAAAAATAAATTAGCTGGGCATGGTGGCACATGCCTGTAGTCCCAGGAGACTGAGGCAGAAGTGTTGCCTGAGTTTAGGAGGTTGAGGCTGCAGTGAGCTGTGACCATACCACTGCATTCCAGCCTGGGTGACAGAGTGAAACCCCCAACTCAAAAAAAAAAAAAAAAAAAGTAAGCCCTCTCTTAGTAGCTTTTCATGGAGCCAGGACTGTCTGCAAGAGAAAGTGCTAGAGAATTGAAAAAAAAAAAAAAAAGAAAAGACATTTAAGAAGCCAGAGGGATGAAGATAAAGTGTTTGGTCAAGGCTCATTAGCTTTGGAGATATCAGCATCCCAACAGCATAATAGGCCCATTAGAAAATAAAAAATTACAAAAGAAAGTAAGAAAACATCAAAAACTGTCCAATTTTAACAGAAGATATATCCATAGAAAATGAGTTTGGCAAACCCTCAACTCATGCAGCGCTGGAAACTGAGCCAAAGGGGAATACCAAGACAAAAAGCTTAAAAACTTTAAGAATACATTTCAGTATTACAGATGGGGTTCCTCAACACCTCCCCTGACTCATCCTGAGTTTAAAGGGCTTTGTCCGAAAGCCAGATACTCTTATAGGACAGGACAAATAACCTCAATGTCCTCCCTTCCAGATCTGGTACAAAGTTAGTGTCTGGAGACACTCTGCACTCTGGTTAAAACATTTTAAACAAAAGACAATATTTAGGAATTCCAGAAACTTTGGGATATAGGATCAATGGCAATGTTTAATTAGGAAAACCTAATCTAATAAGAGGGGCTAGTTTAAATATTGAAGTATGTGGAGAAGAAAGTATCAGAGTGTTAGGTCATGATAACATTGGCGGGGGTGGGAGGCGGAAAGGGGGTACGAAGAACCAAGAAAGTTTCTATGGTGACTTCATCTGCCTCTGAGTATGTTTTTTGAATTTACTATTACAGTTCTGGGAGCTGGAAAAATTCTTACTTAAATGAACTTCTGGAATTCCACTTCCTCCCACGCAAAAAATGTAAATATGAAACAGTGCCAAGTCCCTAAGAGAGTATATAAAATAACAACTATGAAAAACAGTTAGAGAAACTTGAGATAATCCTTCCCACCAAAAGGAATTTTTGATAACTCATTTTGGCCAGTCAAAAAGTAGATGGACTTTAGAAGTTAATTGTGAATTGCAACAATATTAAGAAAAATAGCTAAATCTGAAGGCATACTTACTAAGTGCCAGGGACTGTTCTATTATATATATTATATATATATTTAACTCAACTATAAATAAATAAATAAAATGTGGTTAGCAATGTACCAGATGCCATTTCCTTAGTAGAAGTTATTGCTAAATCAATCCTTGATTAGCATGCATGCGTCTATCTGCCTGATGTTTTCTTTTCCATACCAATAAATTAGATTCACCACCAACAATTTGCTTTCACTGGGCAGACCCAACAAGTCAGCTTTACTATGCCACCACAGTAAATTCTCCCACCCTGAGGCATGATTCAATAAGCAGAATTTAAACAGATGGCCTAAATCCAATTTAAACACCCAAATTGCTCATTACATGAATAACACACTCACTAAAAATGACTTGCAAAAAAATGTGCCCATGAGAAATCTTTCTGGGGTGATAGAAAAATCCTTTATCTTGCTCATAGCAGTAGTTACACAGTGAATATGTTTGTCAAAAACTCCTAAACAAGGCAGATAAATGTTACTGTATGTAAATTATATCTCAGTAAATCTAATTTTTTTTTTTTAAGTTGGAGACCCTCTCTGTCACCCAGGCTGGAGTGCAGTGGCAACATCACCACAGCCTCGACATCCTAGGCTCAAGCAATCCTTCTGCCTCAGTCAGCCTCCTGAGCAGCTGAGATTACAGGCACACACCATTACACCAGCTATTTTTTTTTTTTTTTTTTTGGTAAAGATGAGATCTCGCTATGTTGCCTAAGCTGGTCTGCTTGCCCGGACTCAAGCAATCCTCTTGTCTCGGCCTCCCAACATGCTGGGATTACAGGCTTGAACCACCGCACTTGGCTTAAACCTGATTTTTTTTTTTTTTTTTTTTACAGCAAGTACATCCAAAAGCTCTGTCTGCCCTTGTTGATTTTATGAGTAAAAAGAAATGGATCATGAAACAGCAAAAATTGCAGTAAATTTTTGGGGAGAAAATTCTGCCCAAGACCAGGCAAAAGCCTTTGCTCTTGAAATCCCCTATCTGAAAAAGGTTAACAGAAATTAATTGGCATATTTGAGATCTGAAGACTGCATATACCATATCTGTATTAAACTTGGGTATCTCATGGAATTATGTGGGCCCTTGAACAGCAAGATGCCTCAGAACTGTGCTGTCTAATACAGTAGCCACTAGCTAGCTATATGTGGCCATTTAAATTAAATTAAATCGAAAATTTAGTTTATCTGGTGCACTAGTCACATTTCAAGGGCTCAATAACTACATGTTACTGGTGGCCTCCTGTTGGATTGTGGAACATTCTATTGGACAGCACTGCCTTAGAGGCCAAACAGATATATGGACCACAGGAGTTTAATGATTTGAGGACTAAATACAAAATTATATGACATGTGTCTCTCTCTGAAAATTCAAGTAGCTGATATTTCTAACAAATTAAAATTGTCTTGAAATGATACATACTATAACTACCTTAGTGATGCTCTAGCAAAACCAATGACCATCTCAGACACCCAGACACCTCAGAGGCAGACATATAAATAAAGGTAACTAATAGTGGTGTCATGGCGGAAAGGAGACTGCTACAGCAAGGGCAAAGTTCTAGGTGTCCCTAACAGCCTCCAAATATTTCAAGAAATCTGGGGGGAAGATGTGCCAGAAATAAAAATCAAATAGCCCGTTTATTTTTAGACTCCTGCTGCAATGCTTTGCCTAAAGGTATCAGCCCCCAGGCCATCACCAGATGGTTGATTACATTGATTTCCACACCCATCAGTGCAAAAAAAGATGTTCTTAAACAACTGATGTTTATGCAATTTATGGGACTACTGATTGGCAAAAAGCAGCCACTACAGAATCCCTCATATTCAGATCTTAGTCAAGAAATTGTTCAGAGACATGATAGAGCAGAGAATGCAAGTTGTTCCCCAATATTCATAATCCCGCGATTCCTTAATAGAACTTTCCATTTTAATTGGCCTCAAGGACTTCCAGAGTGGATACTAGTTTCCCATTCTTTCCAGTTATGGGATGTGGCAGGATGACCAAGCTCCACCCATTGAGCTGTAAGTAGAACTGTTGTGTGCAACTTCCAGAAAGTGGCCTAATAAAGAAGGGTTGGTCCTTTTTTCCCTTCCTCCTTCCTGCTGACTGGAGTGCAAATATGAAAGCTGGGACACCAACAGTCATGTCTGACCTAGGAGGAAAAGCTAGGTGAGGCTGGTGGGAGAACAAGATAGAAGGAACCTAAATCCCTGCCACTGAAACACTATACCAGCCCTGGGGTTCTGCGTGAGAAGGAAATGAACTTCTATCTTGGTGAAGCCACTATTGTTTTCAGGATTTTCTGTTTCTCACGGCTGAAGCTAATTGTAACCAAAACAGAACAGGCTTAGACTCATCGAAACATAAAATGGAGCCTGCAAAGTGCAAGTCATTTCCAAGCACCCGATACAGCAAAGTGATGAGATGGTTGCCCAAGTCCTGGCTTGGGGCCCTCAATAACAGCTCCCTCACAAGCTGTTCATACCTTACATGGTGCCTTTTCCAACATCGTAGTCTCCTTCATCGTGCTCATTAGTAAGGAGCAAGTGCGATTCTTTTTATTCATCTAATCAATGGTCCCCCAATACCGTGACTAACAGGATAGAGAAGGGATTCCAGACACTGTTATACATGTCAATAAAGCATTTGTTGAGTTTAGGGCCATCTCTAATGGTTTCAGAAAGGACGTGCATAGATTTGCACTAATAAATCAATAACACAACTCAGTGGCAATTATACTTCCCAGTTTCCCATGTCGCATGTGTACTTGCTGGATATAAGACTTAGTAACTTCAAAGCATTTGCAATAGCCATAAAATGGAGGCTCTTTAAGGACACAGCAGAGTGGTGATGGGCATTTCTACAGCTGAGTAGTGTTGGGCATGTTTAATGCATCCTTTCTTTGTTGGTGAATGTCATGCTTGACAGTGACATAAACAGAAAAACAGGACCAGGCACTGTGGCTCACACTTGTAATCCTTTGGGAGGCAGAGGTAAGAGGATTGCCTGAACCCAAGGGTTCAAGACCAGCCTGGTCAACTTGGTGAGACCTCATCTCTACAATAAATTTTTAAAAATTAGCTGGGTGTGGTGGTGCATGCCTGTAGTTCCAGCTACTTGGAAGGCTGAGGTGGAAGAATCACCTGAGCCCAGCAGGTCGAGGCTATGGTGGCCATAAGCAAGCCACTGCTCTCCAGTCTGAGCAGCAAAGTGAGACTCCTACTCAAAAAAAAAGCAAAAACAAAAAACGGAACAACAGCTATAACAAAAAGCATTTGTTTACATTCTCTAGGTGCCCATAACAGCCTCCAAATATTTAAGAAAATATGTTAAGGGTAATATAATGGGAGGGTGGTGTATAAAGATATGATGAGTCTGGGACATTGATGGCATCAACCAAGGGCCAAACCAATGCCAGCAGCTGTCTTCCTCAGATCTCTTGTCATGAAAAATTAATTTCGATTTATTTTTAGCCACTGTTATTTGAGTTTTCGAGGCCTGTACTTGCAAGCTTTTCTGAACACAGCAGGTCCCAGGAGGTCCTTTCAGACCTAGGGCACTTGGTTGCCTTTCTCACTTTGTTCCTTTGCTTACTCCTTACAAAGCTCTTTCTAGCTTAGAACAGAGGTTCTCAGCCCAGGCTGTACTTTGGAATCATATGTGGAGCTTTTACAAAAGTACCTTTGCCCAGGCCCCATCTCAGATGTTTAAATTTTTTCATAATAAAAAGTAAACAAAGATAGTTTAAATAAGAAATCAATTTTTTTTTTTCCATCGAAGTCTCGCTCTGGGAAGTGCTGGGATTACAGGCGTGAGTCACCATGCCTGACCAGAAAATCTATTTTTGAAAACTTAAAAGACTATCAACTTCATTTGAACTGTAGCTCAATCATACATACACACACAAAAAGAAAACACAAAACAGTCAGAGAAATCTGAACACTAACTGAATATCTTATGATAATAAGAATGATTATTAATTTAAAATGTAATAATGGAATTGTGATTATTTTTTAAGAATCCTCTTTCAGTTATACAAACTCAAAAGTTTACAGATGAAATCTGTCTAGGAGTGCTTCAAAATAATCCAGATGATGGGGGAGAAAAAGGTGAAGTAGAGATGAAACAAGATTGACCAGGAGTCGAAAATTGTTATCGACTCATGGCTGGTGGATATCAGATTCATTTTACTATTCTCTGTATTTTCATATGTTAAAATTTTACATAACAAAAAGCTTTAAAAATAAATGAATAAGCACATATAAATTAGATAAAGCAAATGAGAAAAGCAGCTTAAAAAAATTAGGCTGGGCATGGTGGCTCATGCCTGTAATACCAGTTCTTTGGGAGGCCAAGGCAGGAGGATTGCTTGAGCCCAGGAGTTCAAGACCAGCCTAGGCAATACATCAAGACCTCATCTCAACAAAAAATTTAAAAATTACCTGGGGGTGGTGATGCATGCCTGTAGTTCCAGATGTTCAGGAGGCTGAGGCAGAAGGATCACCTGAGTCCAGAAGGTCAAAGCTATGGTAAGCTTTGATTATGCCATTGCACTCCAGCTTGGGCAACGGAGTGAGACTCCAATCCCATTTCCCAAAAAAATTAGTCAAAATAGATTAATCAACACAAAACTTATTAAACAGGAAAAGGGGTCAGTTTATAAATAAAAGGTAAAATCTTTACAAAGACACAGTGAAACCCCACTCATTTATTAAGCATAGTAGACACAATGCCTAAGGCCCAGAGTATTATCGGTGACCATGAAAATGTTTATATTTCCTTTAAAATAGAAAAAAATAACTTTTAGTTTAAAGAAAATATCTCAATATACCGTGTTAATATATTTGCCTATACACCAACAATCATAACTATGATTTTTAAAAAATTTTTTGGAAAGAAAAAGTCCAGTAAGACAAAAATGCTTAGGCCCACGGAAGTCTTAATATAGCCCTGGATACAATGGTCATGAAAGTTTACGAGCTGAATAGCAAAGTAGCAGAGGGCAAATTGGCAGAGACGCTGGCCTCTGAGGTTAAAGAGTTCATGACATCATGGCCACAACAGCTGAAAGTGACTTTGGGTTGCCCATTGGGAGCAGGTAAATGGGGAGAGTAAGTGTGGTCATGAAGGGGTTGGTTGGATCATGCTGGTTAAATGTGTACAAAGGGGTGTGTTTAGAACAGAAGAGAACAGATACTTCCTGGGTTGTCTCAGTAATCCCACATTAACTGAGAATGGTGCCCTCAACACACTTTCACCTTCCTGCATATCTGTTTATCAGTAAACTGAGCCTCTTGTCATAGAAAATTAGTTTTCAAGGAGACAGATGACAACCAGATTGACTCTTCATGACTTTCTGAATCATAGAATCCAGAGATACAGAGGTTGAGAGCAGCTCTGCTGAGTTGTATCCTTGGCCACACTCCAGGGACAAAGTTCACGAACCCCTGAGGTCCCCAGAACTCCTCTCACTCTTCCCTTCTGAATCAGCTCCTCCTTCAAACCCCAATATTTTTACAATAAATTCCCTTTGGGGCTTAAGCTGTTCTGAATCAGATTTTGCTACCTGTAACAACAACAAATCTCGACAGCACCAGTATCAGAAGTGTAAAGGGACAGCACTATGCCCAGCCAACAGCGTGTTAGCAAAGAACAAGGCATGGAGATAGAACCAAGAAAGCTGGCCGGTTCCCTCCCTTCTCTTTCCAGTGCAAAGGCTGTCATTAAGGGGGAATTATTCCCTTACAGCACCAGTATTATCTCACTTTGCAGGTGAGAAAACTGATACCGTTAAATGTGAAACTCAGAAGCAAATCACCTAGCAAGCTAAATGAAGCACTTGTTAGAAATACAAAGAGGCCTCTGCCAGCTTGCATCAGTGCCACCCTTGGCCCTAAGTCTGCTCAACCCACCCAAACCTAGATCACCTGTCACTCAGATTCTTTCTCTGATTCCCTTTGTCCCCAGGACTCCAATTAAACACAGCACTGTTTCCCGTCTTCTCCCTAACCCTAATGTCTCTGAAACATGTTGGTTTTGAGTTTTGTTTGTTTCTATAGATTTAAAGTTCTAAAAGTAAGGAAAACCTATGGGTACTAATAAAAGCAACCACAACTGCAAGGTTGAGAGGGCATAAGAAATTCTACCAACACTAGTAACAGAGGTATGCCTTATTTATTGAGGAGAATTGGCCCACTACCTGATTCAGCCCAGACCCTGGAGAGATGTGAGCACAACATAGGACTATATCACCATGACCCATAGACTTTGACCTGAGTCTCTATGGAGTCCAAGTCCTTTACAGGTGAAGTGGCTGAGACCTTGAACATGACCTTTACATGAGCTGCAGTAATATCCAAAATGGCTTTTATCTGTTATACTTTGGAAAACTATCCATCTATGTCTTGGGAAATAAGAACACCTTCGATTTGGAAGACGCTAGAAATATACAGTATTTCTAATAGAAAGACCAGAGCAAAGTAAACAAAATGGATTGACATACCCTTGTCTACTGGGGGAAGGCAGTGTGGTGTGCTGGCGCTCACTGAAGCTGAGAGCTGTATTCATTCTGCCATCCTGGTTGTTTGGGAGTAGCCCTAAAGGAGGTAACCCTACCAATGTTCCTCCTCTTCATCCAAGGACTAGTGGGACAGGTCTCCTCAACCGAGAGGGCAGTCTGCTGGCAGTGCCAGTTCCCATGAAACTACTCTGAAAATGAGAGAAGAGATAATAGAAGCCCAATTGCAAGCAAGGGGTGATCTCTGCTCACTTCAGGTCTGTGTTGAGAAACATAATCATGGCCTATGTATGTGAACTTCCTATGGCCAGGAAAAAGTTTGGATGTGGCCCTGACACTGCCTGCTAACCACATCAAACTTGCAGGAACAGAGGCTACATAATCACAAAACTGGGAGGCCAACACCTACTGCACAGGAAGTAAGGGAATAAGCCTTCTTTCTGAGGCTGCCAGAGCCTTGTTTTGACCCACTCCCTTTTCTATCGCCTCTCCATTCCACCTGTTCTTGTCCACTCAAAACTACCAGTCCCAGCATGCAACACAGCCAAGGGCCGGCAAGATCAGAAATATGCAGACTATGACCTTTTGGAATACAAGGGTGGACCCAAAAAACCCCTGGAATTTATTTATTTGTTTGTTTGTTTATGTAGAAAGCAAAATTTATTGAGAGGACAGAAAAACTCCCAGATCAGGAGGGGACCCGAGGCCCTGAAATTTATTTATTTAAAACCTGTATTTTTATTCTTACATGTTCAAACTTCGGTCACCTTCAAAGTACTCTCCACTTGATGCAACACACCTATAGAGATGCTTTTTCCACTGCTCAAAACAGTTTTTTAACTCATGAATTTTGATGCCTTTTTTAGTTCTGCTGTTTTTTGTTTCACCTCTTTCACATCAGCAAAGTGTTTCCCTTTGAGGACCTTTTCCATCTGGAGGGGAAAACGTCACTCGGGGAAAGATCTGATGAATAGGGAGGGTAAGGCATGGGGGTTGTGCCATTTTTGGTCAAAAACTGCTGAACACTCAGTGCGATATGGGCAGGTGAGTTTCATGGTGGAAGAACCAGTCACCTGTTTCCCACAACTTGGGATATTTCTTCCGCAAATAGTGACACTACCTTCTCAAAACTTCCAGATAAAAACTGATGGGTTCCTAGAACACTTACCTAGCAGGGGAAGCCTATACTACAAGGGACCGGCCCTTCAAAAGATAATGTTGGTTTTTGGGGGTCCCCTCTCATATGTAGTCTTCCCAGGTACCAAGACCTAAGTGGTCTGTAAGTTATTTTTATTTTATCTACAAGTTTTTAAAATCATATGTCACAGTGCTAAAAATGTCAGCTCAAAGCTGAGAAGCAGCTCCAAGGATGTGACAGGTCAGAAGACCCATCCCCACAGCCTTCCCTCTATGCATGATCTCACTGCTCTCCCCATCCCAAACCCTCCTCTCCTCTGCCACCAGCCGGCCAGCTCACAGTTCCATCATATAACTTGCCTTTTCGTACACCATCAATGACTCCTTCTTACTTTTTGGGTTCAAGTTCACCTCCTTTGAGAGACAATCAAAACCTGTCAGAACTTAGGCCCTCCAATAAGAGTTTATGTTCTGTCCCAATCAAACCCCAAGTATTTCTCTAAAGCCTCTGCCTCTCTCTCTCTCTCTCTTCCTTATCCCCTCCCACCCTATCCAGAAGCCTCCATCGTGCACAAGCCAGGGGTGCCACTGCCAGCACCCACATGCCCAGCCAGGGCACCTGCACTATCCACACCCAGCCCCAGCCCCAAGCCCCTAACCTCTGCTGCCCTGCCCTTAAATGCCTTCCATTTTTCCTCAGAACCAGGCCCCAGCTTGTGGGAAGGGAGGGATATGTCAGCTGCAAGGAGAGGGCTATGGTCCTGGGCATCCTCAGTTGCAACTTGGCACAGAATCACTCATAACCCTGTTAGATGGGGTTGGTTGGCTCACTACGTAATCAAATAGGCTTTTGTGGATTGGCCTGGGGGACCTAACCACCATATATAAATATTGTTTGAGTGACTTTATGGCATTGTTTCCATGGAGAAGAGCCCTCTGAGCTCAGCGCATCTGACCAAAAGTGACCTTTGGGGAACTCCCCTTTGTGCTCTGGGGACGACCTCTGTGGGTTTGGCGCCAACTGCAGAGAGAATGCCAGAGAAACCTCAGCTCTGGCCGGCTTGTCTAGGAATGGGTGCGGGTGAGGGGGATGGGGAGTGTCTATTTTCGTCTGATATTTTCTTGACCTGAGGCCTGGAGGGGAGGGAAAGGGGGTGTCTGAAGCCCTCGGGCCCTGGAGGTTGAGATGGAGGACATGGGTGATCCCAGAAACCTCGCCCACCGCCGGACCCCAGACAGACGAGATGGGGGTGTTCCTTCTCCATTCGTCCTCCTAGGTTGGGAGGAGTGAGGGAAGGCTCAGCGGGTGACGAACGAGGGGCAGCGTCCAGGACGTCCGAAAGAGCCCTTGCTCGGTGTCGCACCGAGATCTTGATGCTGGCACCAGGGGGCAGCAGAGGCGGAGGGATGCGCAGGGCGGAGGCGCCCGCGCGGAGGAGGGGTTTTCACCTATGAGCCCCTCGTCCACCCGTCCAGGCGAGGCTGGGCTGCTAGACGCCCACGGGAGGGCTCCCTGTGGCCGAGAAGGAGTTAGCTCCAAACCCAGGTTTTCGTCCTTGGGGACGGGGATGGTCAAAGCGGTGCCGTCGGGGACCCGCAGGGAGAAGGAGGAGGCACGGGGAGGAGGAGCAGGGCGTTGCCTACCCGGGCTCCCGGCCGGGGGTTGCGAGCGCGAAACCCGGACACGACACACGCGCACACCCGTCCCCAGTCGCCTCTGCAGCCAGGTGCCCGGCGAGGAAGGGGCGTCCCCGTTGGGAGGAGACCCTGAAATGCGTTTTAAACGAGGACGCTGGGACAAGAGACCCAGACCACAGAGGCCAGTTAGGAATCCCGGCTGCCGTGGCAGCCCTGAACTAGGCGCCGACCCGGACAACCCGACCGGAGCTGCTGAATAGGCCCGGAGAGGGAAGGTGGGAATGGGTGTGGTCCAGAGAGGGAGGAGACAGGAGGGGACCCTGAGTCTCAACCCAAAACAAAGCCTCAAAGGATATAGTCGCAAATGCACGCGAGTGAGGAGGACCGGGCCCGCAGTCCTGGCTTTTGATGACAGGACATCGCAAGCCTTGCGGGGAGGGATAAGGTGACCAGAGGTGCAGGTGCAGTAAATGTCGAAAGTGGGCCTCAGTCTCCACATTTGCAGAGTTTAGACCATTTAAGGCTCCCTCCATCCCTGAAGTCCCTAAATGTGGTGGTGGGGATGGAAGCTATAATTTGAGGTAGAATCAGGGATGGCAGGTGGTCCCTCACCCAGAAACAATCCTACACTGGCATCAGAACCTGGGGCCAGAGAGAGCTTAAGCCGCCACCTGGTGGTATTCCTAGGGCATCCATTTGTGATTTTGTACTTGTCATCCAAGCTATATAAACTCTGGGCCCTGACACCCCAGCTGGACAGGCAGGCCCTCCAGGGTGCCAGGATTAAGCCATCTGTTGCTGGTAACAGCTCAACTGGGAAGAAGGAGCATGGGGTTGGGGCTGGAGACTGAAATAACAACACAAGCACCAACACACACACCCAGGAGGAGTCAATCACATTATTTAACCATCAGTCAGAATGGACGGTGGGCACAGGGTCCTGGAAATGCCTTCCATCCACATGCCAGACATTAACTCTTTCGTTGCAGAATCAGGGAAGATGAGGAGTGCCCAGGGATGGCCAGAATGGCAATGACATGCTCAGGGGGCTCAGGGCCATGGCGATTTACCAGCCAATGTGGAAGAATTTTAATATTTCAACAATCTGCTGGATGAAGGTTCTACACACACCCCTCACTATCCCATTTCTTCCCTGGGGGAGCGTTCTGGTCGTCAAGTACAGGCAGTGCCTACCAGACCCAGACCAAGTGAAAGGTGCCAGCAGACATGTGGGCCAGGAAGCCAACACCTGGTAGGTAGAGATGGGAGAGCCCCACCCTGGGGAGAGAGTCAGAGCCCTGAGGCAAAGGAGACCATATATTCTAACATTCACAGTGGGTGCTACAGGTGAGGTGGGAGGGAGGTGGGGTTCATCCTGGGAACCCCCACACCCAAGGCCAAGTGAAAGGTGCCAGCAGTCGTGTGGGCCAGGGAGCTAACACCTGGTAGGTAGAGATGGGAAAGCCCCACCCTGGGGAGAGAAAGTCAGAGCCCTGAGGCAAAGGAGACCATGTATTCCAACGTTCACAGTGGGTGCTACAGGCGAGGTGGGAGGGAGGTGGGGTTCATCCCGGGAACCCCCCCACACATAGTCACTGAGGAAAGCCCTGAGGCAAGGATGGGGGTTCCGGGGCCCACCCCTGGAGAATCCTGTCACCAACATCTGCTGATTTTTGTTGGCATTTCTCTCTTTATCTTTTTTGTTATTTTGTTTTCCACTCTTTAAATAATTAATATAATTACTTTTAAATACAAAATACACAGTGTCCTTTCTCTTCCACTTGTTTGGGGTGATTGGGAGGTGTTTTAAATAAGGGTCTCAGCTCTCTAACAAATCACAGGCTCCAGGTAGGTGGGCCAAGAGCCCCAGATGCCACCCCTTCCCTGGGGTGTCCCAGACCCACTTGACCCCTCCCCTGGTCTGCCCCTGACTGGGGACTCGCAGCACCCTGGCCCAAGGCTCCCAAGATGGTGAGGAGCCCCTTGGGAGGTGGCACGGAGCTGATGCTGTGGGATCCCAGGTGGCCTGGTTCCGATGGACAGGATCAAGCAGAGAAGGTCCTAGCCCATGAAGCAGACGGGCCCCAGCAGCACCCCTCCCCGCCTCGGCGGGGACCCCAGGTCTGAGAAGGAGGCATCCAGCACTGGCAGCTGCTCCAGCACAGGTGTTCGCACCTCCAGCACCGTCCGGCCTTGCTGTGTCTTGAGGGGGAGACAGGGGAGAGGGAGGAGTGAGTGTGGCAGAGGGAACCACCTCAGGCCCAGGCTGGTCTCTCCTCTGAGCACCTTGACCCCATCTGGATGACTCAGGATAAAGAGATTGGGGGTGTCTGTGTGTCCACCCATGGTTCCATGAGTGTGTATGTATACCCCGTGTGCCTCTGCTAGGCACCTATATGTCAATGTGTATAGGAGCCTACATGGCTCACCCTATGTGACACAGATGAATCCTACCCTCACGGCCCACAAACTCTGGCTTCCATCCTTGCCACCCTCCTCATTCTCTTTTGCGCTCCCTCGGGCACATCTGATACCATGAGGCTGGACTTCTCTCTGCTGACCCCGGGTACCCTGTCCAAGGGGTTTCCCACCTCCTTCCCCCAGCCTGAGTCTACAATCCGCCCCCTACCCAGCTCTCACCTGGCAGCCATCTCTGAATTCCTTGACATAGGGGCTGGTCTCTGGGCTCAGCTCATCTTCATTGGCTCCCCGGAGTCTCAGGGGAGCATCACGGGCTGCTCCAGAGCATGGGTAGGAGACATCCTGGTGGGCTGAGACGCTGAGCAGCCGCAGGAAGGTGAGCTGCACCACACCCACCGGGGAGCCCTCTGAATCCACATAAGAGAACTGGAGGGAGATGGGGGGTTAGTGTCAGGGAAAGACGGAGACAGGCCTGAGGAGCATCTAGAACCAGGGCAGCTGGGCCAGGGTCATGAGCAGGGAATGGGTGGGAGGAAATGGCTGGGGGAGACATGAGGGCCGAGTGGGAGCTTGGAGGTACACCAAAGTCAAACACGGGAAAGAGACAAAGTGAGCATCAGAGGACTGATGAGAAGAAAAGGAAGAAGGAGCCAAGGAGTGGAGAAGGGTCAGCAGGCTCTGTGGGAGCAACAGCCGGAGGACTTGTCACAAAAACCCAGAAACCATTAGGCCCTGAGGGGGTACGCTATGGCAAGGGAGGGACAGCCAGGGGCCAGTTCTCACCTGTGTGACATCATCCCTGGGCGTCACACAGGTTTCTGCTCCTGCCGTGAAGTTACAGAAAACCCGGAAGGCATCCCGAGCACAGCCCTGGTTGGGGTCAACCCAGTACTCTCCTGTTGGGAGGGAACAAGAGGTCAGGGCCACCAGGTCTGGGCTTCAAGATGCTGTCTGCCTCTCCATTCCCTCTTCCCTCCCACTGTTCCTCAGCCCTCTCCCTGATGTTCTGTCTCCCAGTCCTCCTCTTTCCCACCTAAGCCCCACAATTCACCTCACCCTACTGCATCCCAGCCTCACCACCCTGCCCCAGCAGTAACCCCAGGTCCTCTGACAAGTGTAAACAGCCTCATATTACAGACAATGTGTGCTAGTGGGTGCCTATAGATTCATCCGTGTAGATGTAAGTAGGGGTGTACACATGTGTGTGTTTATCTGTTCCTGTAGACATTGAGTTGATAACAAGCTGGGACACATTGGCCCATATCAGTTGCTAAAGTACTGGAATATTTCTGACCTGGTTGGCAAATAACTGCTGTTCCAAGTCCTTCAACCCTCACCCCCCACCTGACACCTTCCCAAAAATCCCCCAACATCTGTTCTGCTTGTTCAGTGCCCATGCTGTTGTTAAGATTTGTGTGTCCCCTGAGGCTGGTGCTGACCATCGGGCAACTCCGGGTGGCACAGCTTCAAGTCCTGGCAGGTGCGAGCAGGGCTGTCCTGAGTCCCTGTCGGCCGCCTCATCTGCTCAATCTCTTCCCGCAGGGAGTCAAGGGAGCCAAAGATCTCCTCTAGCCCCTTAGGACCTCCTGGAGCCCCCCCAGTTGGCATGGCCTCGTCTTCCTGCATCAGGCGGCTTCCATCCACTGAGCGCCGAGTCTTCTTGGGCATCTGGATGGGCAGTGGCTGGATCACCTCGCCCGGGGGGCCCTGGGTGAGGGGACAGATAAAGGGGCAAGAGAAGAGGTGAGTATGAAGGTGAAGTGGAGAAATGCCAGAGCAGGGAAGGGTGATCCGAGAAGCAAGGCCTGACTCCTAACTCACCGGATGTCCTGGAGGGCCCTGGATGCCCTTCTCGCCCTTGGGTCCAGCTGGTCCCTGACAAAGGAGCAAGTGAGGTCATGGAGGAGTCAAGAAGTCAAGCATGGGATCAAGACCACAGAAGGGTCAAATTTGTCTCCTGAGTGGAAATGAAGGGCTCCCCCATGGGGAGTCTGTTTGCCCTGGAGAGAGTGTCATATAAGCTGAGGGAAGCAAAGGTGAGAGCTGACGGGGGTTACTCACTGTGGCTCCTTTGGCTCCTTTGGGGCCAGCAGGTCCCTGTGAAATGAGGAACAAAACAGAGGTGGTCACTGCAGAGGAAGGACGGGGCTCAGAGGAATGGAGAGGCAAGGTCACGTGTCCACAGGACTCTCGGGTTACTCTAGGAGTGGCAGGCATGAGGGAATATGGGGACATTCAGAGGCTCTGGAAGTATGGAGAGGAAATAGTCAGAGGGGGGTGAGGACAAATGGGGAAACTGAGGACTGTTTATTAGGCTTATGTTTGCCATGGAAGTCACTGGGAAATCGGGTGGGGAGCAGTGGGGTTTAGGGGATTTAGTGGAGAAACAGATGAGGTACTCACGGGGAGGCCAGGGGGTCCTCCAGGACCAATGGGGCCAGATGCTCCTGGGATACCCTAGGAAGGGTAGGTAGGAGTCTGGTTCAACTGGATCCTCCCTCCACCCCTCCTGAGCATGTTCCCTCACAGCTGAGTCTCAACCCCACTCCTCCTCACCCCCAGCATGAATCCCCACCCTTGTCCCCCCAACACACACACCTGCCAGGACCAGACCCTGTACTCACTGTCTCTCCCTTCTGCCCAGAGGAGCCCTGAGGGCCAGGAAGTCCCCGATCTCCCTTTTCTCCCTGCTCCCCAGGGGGTCCAATCAGTCCAATGAGACCTGGGTGACCCTAGAGAAGGGAGCAGGTGGTCGGGGGGTGCAGAGGAGTCACATGGATGGGGGGGAAAGGCCAAGAGACACAGAGAGGGACACAGGTGTAGGGTCTGTGAGTGGCTCTCACTGAGCAAGGACCCTCCAAGGACTGGGTGCTAGAGGCCTGAAGCAGAGTGATGGGTACTCAGGGTCCCCACAGGTTTCAGGGGGTGAGGGTGAGGGGAGAGACATCTGGCTGTATGTCTCTCTATCACTTACCTTCTCTCCCTTGGCTCCAGCATCACCCCGGAGTCCAGGAAGCCCTGGGGGTCCCTGTGGGGAGACAGGAAGTCACTCTCTCCAGAGAAAGGGGGACCCAAGTTCTCCCCCACCACCACCTACTTCCTCTTGGGCTACAGTTCACTCACCAGGGTACCCACCCTGGCGCCCTACCCAGCCCAATCCCAGTTACTCACCACAGGACCTGGAGGCCCAGCCTGGCCTGTGGCTCCGGGACGGCCTTGCTGACCCTGCAGATTCCAGGGGACCACAGGGATCAGGAGGCGCGTCCCCACACCACACCCCTTCCATGGTCTTTCACCCATCCACCCTAATGCCAGCCCTTTCCTGCATTAACTCACCACTGCACCTGGAAGCCCCCTCAGACCATCAGGGCCAGGTTTTCCCGCTGGGCCTGCAGGACCTACAGGGCCTGTCTTCCCTGGGGCACCCACAGCACCAGGATCTCCCTGAAACACACACAAGGAATGTGTCCTAAAGAGCAGAGGAGGGGATTTGGGCTGGGATCAGGAGGTCCAAGGTAGAAGGGGTGAGGCAGGAAGGAGGAGTCAGGAATATTCCAGCACCCAGGGCAGCCTCTCCCTCACCTTGGCTCCCTTCTCTCCTTGTCGCCCCTCTGGACCGGGTGTGCCAGCAGGACCCTGTAGATGAGGCGGGAAGAAAGACAAGATGAAGCGGTGGGCAGCCAGGCTCAACTCTTCCCCACTTCCTGTCCTAGACACACACACACAAGCATGCACACTTGCACATACAGACAGACACTGATGGCTGATTCACAGACGTTAAGGACAGGTCCAGCTGTACCAGCTGTTGAAATGCTGAGTAGTTCTGTACATGTGATGAAGAGCCACTTGCCCACACCCCACCTAGTGCCCCACCTCCTTCCTCAGTAACTGAAAAGTTTACCCCTGTCCCTGCAGGGGCCCTCCAGAAAATCTGGCCAGCTGCCCCCTTCAATGTCCACTCTGATTGGTCAGTAAACACCACCACCCTTGGCAAGAACATGCATACCAAAACCCAGGAACAAACATACCAAGGTGCTCGTGTCCACACATATCCCATCCAAGGACAACGCAGGCCCCAAGCATCTCCCTGCCTGGGCCACCTGCCATTGCCTTTCCCCCATCCACACTGCCCAAGGACTGCCTCCCAAGGTCCCAGATGTCCACTTCACTTACCCGTTTTCCAAGTGGCCCAGGGGGTCCATTCTCCCCAGTAGGACCAGGGGATCCCTAGGGAGAGAGGGAATTGGAGCAGGTGAGTGTTTAGCTTCCAGTCAAGGGACCCTCAAGAGTCCCAGAAGAAAAGTGAAAGGTCTGAAGGCTTGGGCTTAGTGGGGGGCGGGGGGGAGGCTCCCTGGCCACTCACAGGCTGTCCTGGTTCGCCATCTTCTCCACGGTCACCCTTAGCACCATCCTGGCCCTGCAGGGATGAAGCAATGTCAGAGGTGAGCCCTTGACCTGGCTGGCATCACCCCTAAGACTGCCTGCCTGCTCTCCATACCTCAGCTTCCCAACACCCAAGCCCATCTGCCACAGAGGCCCACCATAAAAGCCCCACCCTCTTTGCCCCTTCCCCTCCCTGGGTAAGACTCACCCGAGGACCACCTTCTCCAGGGGGGCCAGGGTCACCAGGAAAACCGACAGGACCCTAATCCAGAGGAAGAACAAGGGTCAAGATCACAGCCCCCTAAGCTCACTCCATGGGCACATGCCACACTCTACCTCACTATAGACAGTGCCCACTGGCATCTCCTAGGAAGAGGGTCTCCTGTGCCCTTTTCCCCACCTCATGCACGGCATGCCCTCTGATTCTTTAGGGCATTACTACAGACATCTCTCATTTTCTCTTTGGATCCTAGAGCCCATGTATTCCCTCCAGGAGACCCCACTCCCAGAGCCTCCCTCCCAGGCATTCTCCCACTCTAGGGCTCCCCACACTACTCCAAGATCCTCCCTCACACATACCATATTCCCCGGTCGCTCATTCACAGGGCCCTCCTCTCATCATCCCCCAAACTCACAGGGTTCCCTTTGGGGCCGTCGTCACCCGTGGGGCCTTTAGGCCCCGGTGGTCCCGCCTCTCCAGGCTGCCCAGCCTCTCCTTTCTCCCCACGCTCCCCACGTGGACCCTGCAGAGCAAGTGGGAGTGCAGGTGGCCCCAATGGGGTCTTGAAGATTAGAAGGCAGCTTCTGCTTCCAAGACAACTTCAGCCTCCCTCCACTCCCCTCAGTGACAGTGGGACCCCCACAGAAGGTCAAGCCTATGGAGGGAGTTGCCTGGGCCCTCCCCCCTTCAAGGAAAGGGTGGAAGGGCTCACATAGACCCAGGGATCAGGCCTTGAAAAGGGTGACTGGAGCAGAGACTCCTGGCTGCAGAAGAATTCCAGCTCAAAGAGGTCATGGGAAAAGTGGGGGTGGAGTGGAAGAGGGTAAAGGGGATCAGGAAATGGGGCCTCTGGCTGTCACTCACCTTGACACCTGGCTCGCCCTGGACCCCTGGAGATCCTGACTCTCCTGGCTCCCCCTGCAAAGAGATTGGGATCGAAAACTTGCCCACACCCCACCTAGTATCCCACCGCCTTCCCTAGTAACTGAAAGATTAACCCCTGTCCCTGCAGGGGCCCTCCAGAAAATCTGGAGAAAACCTCTTTCCCAAAAGAATATCCTGATATTCCCCACGTCTCATTCTCCTTTGTCTCCCCAAACTCAAACTGGCAGAAATCCAACCCTCATCCCCCACCCCCAAGACAATTCCATTTGCCCACCTCCCATACCTTCTCTCCAGGGGGACCCACATTCCCATACCTTCTCTCCAGGGGGACCCAGGTTCCCAACACCTCCTGGTGGACCTTGTGGACCCTGGAAAAGGAACAGAAATAGGGTCACTGCTTAGGGAGAAGGTGCCATTCCGAGGGCAGAGGCCCAAATGATTATCCCCAGGTGACAGCAGTGAGATAGATAGTGTTTCCAGGGGCCAGGGCTTCTCTTGGCACCTGAGATGAGACTAGAGTTTACAGTGTGGGGAGTGGGAGGCAGAGGACTAGACACATTGATATAAAGGGAACGGGACTGAGAAGACTCACATCAGCACCATTGGGTCCAGCTGGGCCTCGAGGTCCTGGGGGGCCAGGTGGTCCCTGCGGGGAAACAGATATGCCAGAGATGGGGAAAGGGAGTGGGAGAAAGAGTGCAATGGGTGGACATGAATGGTGGAAGAAGGAGGAAGAGCAGCCAGGCCAGGGAATCAGCAGTGGGGTGTGAGGTGGGGGTTGGCTGGACAGGGAGTGACCAGAACCAGGGCTGGGTCATACTCACCATAGGACCCACATCTCCTGTTTCTCCCTTCTCCCCAGAGGGGCCTGGCAAGCCCTGTGCAGGTACACAAAGCACAGATGTGGGTGACCAACCCACCAAACAGCCCAAGGCAGGCAAGCCCCCACAGTGCCCTCCCCTCAGATTCCACATCCCTCCCAGTCCTCTGCCTCCACTCCCCAGTCCTCAGGCCGCTGGCAGGGGTCTGGGGGCAAACAGCAGCCCCTTCCTGACCCCACCTCTTAGCCCCTGTCCCCATCCCTCAACTCGCCTGTAGGCCAATGGGTCCTGGGGGCCCATTGAATCCTCTTGTTCCTTCATCACCTTTGGCTCCAAAGTGTCCCTGGGGTCCCCGAGCTCCAGGCTCTCCATCTGCCCCCTGGATGGGTGGAGGCAGGGGCAAGGACACAGAAATGTGTCATGGGCCAGGTGTTCTCTATCCACAAAGCCCACACAGAACTAGGCATCAGGCCCAGAGCCCCCCTCCCGCCCCCAGCCCCAAGGACAGAGGGAAACTGAGGGCAGACTAGAGGTTGCTGGGGCCTAAGAGGGGATGGAGGGATCACTCACCGCTGTTCCAGGCTGCCCCACGGGACCGATGGGTCCAGGGGGTCCAGGAGGACCCTGGGGAAAGAGAAGAGTCAGAGACACCAAGATGGGGAGAGAGACCAGGTGGGCATGAGGTTAAAGGTTGGGAGGTCAGAAGTCAAGGTCATGAACACTTACATGTTCGCCTTTGTTCCCTTTGGTGCCCTTCTGTCCAGGGTCTCCCACCTCACCCTGAGAGGAGAAGGTGGATGAGATTTTAGAGGAAAGAGATAGGTAGAGTGGAGAGGATGAGACAATGGGGGTCAGGATCATGCCCAGATCAGCCATCTCATCTGGAGAGAAGATTGGTCAGAGTCTGTGGGGTCCCTCACCTTGTCTCCATCCTCTCCAGCCACACCTGGGGGTCCAGCAGGGCCAGGAAGCCCCACAGGACCCTGTACCCCATCACGGCCAGTCGGACCAATAGGGCCCTTCTCACCCTGTGGGATAGAAGAAAAAGTTATGTCCTGGAGGTAACCCTCACCCCCAAACGCCCTCACAGGAAACCCTTCAGAGCTTATCACCCCTCAGCCCCAGGACCCCTCTCCTGGGCTTCCCACACTCACCGGGACACCCTTCTCTCCTGCTGCTCCAGGGGGACCCTGTGGGCCTGGGCGCCCTGGAGGACCAATGGGTCCCCCCGATCCTGCTCCACCTCGCTCCCCTGGGGAGCCCTGAGAGAGTAGATGAGTCAGACCCCAGGAAGGAGACCCCAGCCCACCCATACCAGAGGACCTCTGACCATGATTCCCAGGAGAAGAGCCCCAAATCAGATACATCCTGGTTGACCCTAGACCCCTCTGCCCAGTCTCACAACCTCTGCCTAGATCCAGACGTCAGTCCCACCCTTCCTCACCCACCGCCTTTCCAGTCCCTTCTACTGCCCCCCAGGGCTCCCAGACTCACTGCAGGGCCAGGAGGGCCAGCTGGACCTTCATTCCCCTTCAAACCGGGTCCACCCTATGAACCAGAGATTTGGGGAAAGTGGGATTTCACAGGAATAGCAAGGATGAGGCTTGGGGAGGGGAGACAGGCCCAGAGAGATGGGAGTAGGCAGTGACATGGAGGAGGGTCAGAGAAGGAGGTCAAGGAGTGGGTCAGGGAGTGGGTCAGGATGCTTCGTGACTTGTTACAGGCAGGGTTTTGGAAGATACTCACAGCAGTGCCTGGGAGGCCTCTCTCTCCTGGAAAGCCCCTAAGACCAGCAGGGCCATCCTTCCCTGGGGCCCCAGGGGGACCAGGGTCACCCTAAAAGGAAAGAAGTGATGAGCTACAGCCATGCTCCCAAATTAAACAGAAAGATCTCTGTTCCCCTCGACTCCCCAACTTCAGCACCCAACTCCAGGTCCCCCAAGTTCCCTTCTGCCCAGCCCTTCACTGACCTTTGTTCCTTCTTTTCCAGCTGTCCCGGGCAGTCCTTGCTCTCCAGGGGGCCCTGGGGGGCCTGGGTGACCTCTCTCCCCCATGGGGCCAGTTTCTCCTGCTGCTCCCTAGAAAAAGGCAGAGTCCCCACTCTCAGACCTTTCCTCCTACTGTCTGCCAAAAGAGCCCACCCTATCCACCCTAAAACGCCCCTCTAGAACCCCTTTATCCCTGCCCAAAGCTCCTTGAGAATTCATGGGGGTGCTACTGAGTCGATGTTGGGCTTTCTCTTCCCCACTGTGGAGTAACTGCACCACCTTATGTCCCTGTTGGGGAACTGTGTCTTCTCAAAGGAGAATACTGAAGCTCAGGACCCCGGCCCCAAAACCAGCCCCCACCATTGGCCCCACCCAAGGGTCCCCCTCAGGCAAACCAGGGGAGAAGAGGAGCAGGTGGACTAACTCCAGGCTCTGGGGTCCATTCTCTTCTGGGGACTGACCTACCTGAGGTCCCACCACTCCTGGAGGGCCAGGGGGGCCAGTCTTCCCTTGGAAACCCTGAGAGAGGAAGAGTGGAGAACACAGTGAGCAGGCGTGGCCACTGTGGAGCAGATGCCAAGGCTCCCAGAGGAAGTGCCGTGGCCCATGAAGCCCTGGGTCGTGGGTCTCAGCAGCACCAGGGCAGGCTCCACTCTGCCAGAAGAAAGTCCCTGTGGGCCTTCCAGACAGCTCTGGGGTTTGAGGGTCCTAGGGGGCCACCTGAGAACAGATGGCCAGGGGCATCACTTACCACTTCTCCTCTCTGGCCCGGGTGTCCCGGCAGCCCGTCCTTCCCAGGGGGGCCCTAGAAGGAGTTCAGGTGTCAGGTGAACTCTAGATTGGAAAGGGGGGTAGGAAAGAAGGACTCAGAGAACCAAGGTGGGTCAGAGCTCTGGGCCAACTTACCGGGGGTCCTTTGGGGCCGGGAAATCCGTTGGGACCCTGAGGTCCAGGAAGACCCTAGGGACAGAGGTGGGTTGAGTCGGGAGAGTGGGGCAGGGGTAGAGAAACACAGCTTCCTCTCTGAGGTGAGGAGGGAGCTGGCTCCACCCAGGTTCCCTGGGGAGCACTGGGGAGGGAACACTCAAGCCACACTCACCCTCTCTCCTGGGGGCCCGTGGGGGCCATCACCACCTGATGTTCCCTGTGGGGAGAAATGGAGTCAGACAGTGGGAGGAGCTGCTTTCCAGCTATCCTCGAGGTCAGAGGCATTGAGGGAGAGCTGGAGCTCCATGGGCAGGGGGCAGATGGAGCCCTGCAGAGACCACTAACCTTAGCTCCAGACTTGCCAGTAGCGCCTCTGGGTCCCCGCTGACCCCGTGGACCCTAGAGAGAGAGGGAGTTGTCAGAAAAACTCAGATGCACCCCTCTGGATCTTGAGCCACCTGTTTCTCTCCCTCTGCACTCACCGTGGGGCCTCGTTCTCCCCGAGGCCCTGACTTCCCCGACAGGCCCTAGTGGGAATGAAGTAGAAAGAACGTCACATCACCCAGGGCATGACTCCCCACTGAGCCCCTCCAGCCCTTCCCTTCGAGCCCTTCCCCTGTCCCCAGCTTACCCGGGCTCCCTTCTCTCCGCTGGCTCCAGGAAAGCCAGGAAATCCCAGGGATCCCTGGTGAGGATGAAAAAGCAGGAAAATTGAGAAGTCATGAAAGGAGAGGGCTCAGGATGGGCCAAAGGGTGACAGGAGAGGCCATAGAGGCAGCGGTGTGGGAGACTTGGGCTTGTCCAGTAACTAGGTGGCCTTGGACAAACCCCTGCTGCTCTGTGGACCTCTGTTTTCTCATCTGTAGAATGGGGGTCAACTAAATTCTCTTTTGGGTCCTCCAGTGCTCTGGAATCAGGGGTCAGGGAAGGGAAAAGGAGAAAGGGCACAAACGGACATCACATTACCTTGGGACCCTGGCGTCCAGGATAACCAGGAAGACCAGGAACACCCAGCTTGCCCTGTGGAGGGACAGAGAGCAATTAAGAGTGACAGCAGCCACAGATCCCTGGAGACCACAACCCCCAAAGACAAGGGCCAACCCCCACCCACAAGCCCCAGCCCCTGGCCCCACATCTCCTGCGCCACAGATGCCTGGTTTCGCAGTCTCTCTTCCCTGAGAGTGGATTTTCCCCGACTCTAATGCTAGCAACTGTGTCTGCAACTACTCAAGTCCTTCAGGGTCACTGTGACCTAGCTTCTGTCCACCTCCCAACCTCCGCTCCATTCTCCCCAGCATCCACTCCTGCTCCACCAAGGCTGGTTCCCACAGGCCTCCCGCCCTTTGGCCAAGTAGCACACTGCCCTGACTCCCCACATGTGGCCCCTCCTGATGACCTAGGGCTCATCCTGCCCAAGCAGCTGCAGAGCATGTTTGGGAGTGGGGATTCCGCATCCAGTCTGCCTGGGCTCAAGCCCTGGTTCTGCCTTTCCCTGGCCAGGTGATTAATAAGCACCTTAACTGGGCCAGCGCTCAGAGAAAGTCAACTTTGGAGATGGCGGCTGTCACTTGCTGTTAGACTCTCCCTTCTCAGAACTTCTGCCCTGAGTCTAGACACATGTTCCCTCAGCCTCACATCTAAAGTTACTCCCTATGCCTCATCTCCATCAAACTTTTCATGATAGGAACGTTTCCCCTGCCCCAACCCATCAGCAGCCAGGAGGTGCTGTATACAGAGAGGAGCATAATTAGTGCACAGCCATCTTCAACTGACTCACCAATTTTAACTGTGGGCACTCCCCATGCCCACCCTGACCCCAGTGCTCACATCCCCAGGGGAACCCAGGCACAGATCCCTCATCCCATCACCTTCTCGCCCATAAGCCCTGTGGGCCCAGGGTCTCCAGTGGGCCCAGTGCGTCCTTTCGGCCCCTCGGGACCATCCTCTCCCCTGGAACCAGGGACTCCAACCTCACCCTGAGCGAGAAGGTAGAAGTGAGTGTTGGGTACTGAGGGGTGAGTGGGCAGCATGGTCTGGGCCCCAGAGAAGAAGTGGGAACCAGTGAAGTCAAGTGGGGCTGGCAGGATCCCAGAAGCTGTTGCAGGACAGGGAGCCCACAGGGACAGGGAGGGTGTCGTGATGGAGGGCCAGCATGATGCAGACCATGGAGTTGTCATCCTGCCAGGATCAAGCTCCCAAGGGAACACAACACTGGAGTTGGGAAGTCCAGGGTCTCAGGAGAATAGACTGGTGATAGAGGGCTCCAAAGTGGAGGATTATTAGGGCACGGAGTTGGGGGCCAGTGTGGGGTCTCTACTCACCCTGTCACCTTTCACGCCTATGTCACCTTTGAACCCAGGAAAGCCATCCTCGCCCTGAGAAAGATGGAGGTGAGGGGACACCAAAGATGATGGAG
>CAUYQG010130777.1:0-22317 GCA_963574415.1 Tarsius wallacei
TTTTATTTAGATTGAAATAAACTATACAAAATTGATTTTCTTCACCAAAAATAACAGTAATATTTCCCATATTATTTCTAGATAAACCACAAAACACTTATTTTTGTAGGTTTTCCAGGTTTTGCTTATAAATCAAGATGAGGCAGTAGAGATAGACATGGAAAAAGAAAAGACAGACAAGTCAGTTGTCAGTATCTATGGCCTCTGATTCTGTTTCACCCATGAACAGAAGTTTTCGACGTATACCTGCTATAAGCTTATGAAGACGTAGGTTAAACAAAGGAATGTAAACAGCAACAACCAGACGTAGAACAACTGCAGGCACTTCCATTCACACTGAAACTGTAATTTGTTCTTCTAAGTTCATTTGATAAAGGCAAAAACACATTGAAATCCTGTTTGGTGAGCTCATAAGCCTCTCTCTGTTAATTTAACTGCCCAATACAGATTAAAAACAGTTTTGAGTAGTGAAAAAAAAAATCTCTATAGGTGTATTGCATCAAACTTTAAGATGACTGAAGTTTAAATATATAAGAATAAATACACAATTTTTAATAAATTACATTTTGGGTGTCCCCTTGTATATAATGATAAAGGGGTCAATTCAACAAGAAGAATAACTATCTTGACTGCATATGCACCCAACATAGGAGCACCCAGATTTGTGAAATAATTGCTACTTAAACTAAGAAAAAGCATAGACAACTACATGATAATGATGGGGGACTTTATCATTCTATTAATGGCTTTAAACAGTTCATCAAAACAGAATACTAACAAACAAATCTTGGAATTAAATTCAACACTAACCAATGAGATATAATAGATACCTGCAGAGCATTCAACCAACAACCACAGAATATACATTTTTCTTATCTGCACATGGAACATATTCTAAAGTTGATCCTATACTTCATCATAAATCAAGAATGAATAAATCCCCCCAGATAAAAATCATACCAAGCATTTTCTCTGACCACAGCAGAATAAAAATAGAAATCAATACCAAGAGGAACTTTCAAACCCATGCAAATATATGGAAGTTAAACAGCTTACTCTTGAATAATTTTTGGGTAAACATCAAAATCAAGACAGAAATTTTAAAAAGTTATTTGAAACATATGAAAATAAAGGCAAACATATTAAAATCTCTGGGATGCTGCAAGAGCAGTGCTGAGAGGAAAGGTTAGAATATTGCTCACCCACATCAAGAAGATAGAAATAGCTCAAATAATCAGCCTAAGGTCTTGACTAAAGAAACTAGAAAAACAATCAAAACTAAACCCAGAACCAGCAGATAAAAGTAAATATCCAAAATCAGAGCAGAACTAAACAGAATTGAAATTAAAAAAAATAAAATGAAGAATCAGTGAGTCAAAAAACTGGTTCATTGAAAGCATAAACAAGATTGACACATCCATGGCTAGATTGGGAGGGGGTGGAAGTGGGGAGGGGAGAAGAGAGTGAGAGAGAGAGAGAGAGAGAGAGACCAAACCAGTATAGCCAGCAACAACAAAAAATACAATGTTACAGTCAATCCTCAGAAGCACAGAATATTATCAGAGATGACTATAAACATCTATGTGTGTGTAAGATAGAAAATGTAAAGGAAATGGATAAATTAATGGAAACATACAATGTCCCAAGATTGAAACAGGAAGAAATCGAAACCCTGAACAATCAATAACAAGTTTTAAAGTTGAATCAGTAATAAAATACCTATATATATATAAACTGTACCAGATGGATTCACTACCAAATTCTACCAGACATATAAGAAAAAACTAGTACCAATCGTACTGAAGTTATGCCAAACAATTGAGAAGAAAGGGCTCCTTCCTAACTCATTCTATGAAACCAATGTCATCCTGATTTTTTTTTTAAAGAAAAGACACAACAAAGAAAGAAAACAACAAGCTGATACACCTGATAAGCATAGATCCCCAAATCACCAAAATACTAGTAAACCATTTCCAGTAGCACATCAAAAGGTCATTCATCATGATCAGGTGGGCTTCATTTCTGGATGCAAAGCTAATACAACATATGGAAATTAATAAACACAATTCACTACATGAACAGATATAAAAACATCACTTGACTATCTCTATAGATTCAGAAAAAGAATTTGATAAAATTCAACATCCTTTCAGGATAAAAACCCTCAACCATTTATACATAGAAGGAATTGAGCCTGGGAGTTTGAGGCTGCAGTGAGCTGTGATTGTTAAAAAAAAAAAAAAAAAAAAAAAATATATATATATATATACATACACACATATACATGCATGTATATATATATATATATACACACACATATACATAGAAGGAACATACCTTCTATGAACATAAGAAGAGCCATCTATGGCAAACCCATAGCCAACATTATACTGAATTTGGAAGCATTCCTCCTAAGAACTGGCACAAGACAATAATGTACAGTCTCACTACTCCTCTTTAACACGGTACTGAAAGTAATAACCAAAGCAATCAAGAAAGAGAACAAAATAAAATGTGTCCAAATAGGAAAAAAGGAAGTTAAATGACCTCTCTTTGAAGATGATATAATTGTATATCTAGAAGATCCTAAAAATTTCATCCAAAGACTTCTAGAACTGATAAGCAACTTCAGTAAATTCTCAGGATACAAAGTTAATTTTAAAAAAATATCAGTTAAGCAACTGATCTATACATCAACAACAAGCAAACGGGTTGAGAATAAAATTAAGAACACAATCCCATATACAATAGCCATACACACACAAAATAAAATACCTCAGAGTACATCTAACCAAAGAGTTGAAACATCTCTACAACAAGAACTATAGAACACTGCTGAAAGAAATAGAAGATAACACAAACAAATGGAAACATATTTCATGCTTATGGAATGGAAGAATCAATATTGTTAAAATGTCCATACCGCCAAAAGCAATCTACAGACTTAGCACAATAGCCATTAAATTGCCAGCATACTTTTTCACAGATCTAGAAAAAATAATACTTAAACTCATATGAAACTAAAAAAGAGCCTAAATAGCCAAAACAATTCTCAGTAAAAAGAACGAAGCTGGAAACATCACATGGCCAGACTTCAAGTTTTACTCTGAAGTGACAGTAACCAAAACAGCATGATACTAGTACTAAAATAGACATACAGACCAATGGAACAGAATAGAGAACCTGAAATAATAAAACCGCTTACCTACAACCAACTGATCTTTTATAAATGTGACAAAAATAAACAATGGGGAAAAAACACTTTATTCAATAAATGTTGCTGGGAAAACTGGCTAACCACATGCAGAAGAATGAAGCTGTATCCCTTTCTCTGATCATGTAAAGAATTAACTTAAGATGGATTAATGATAAACATACAACCTCAAACTATAAAGATCCTATAAGAAAACCTAGAAATTACTCTTCTAGACACCAGCCTAGGTGATGATTTTATGACTAAGTCTTTAAAAGAAAATGAAACAAAAACAAAATTGATAAATGGGTTGTAAGTAAACTAAAGACAATCTGCAGTTCAAAAGAAACTAGTGTAGATAAACAATCTACAGAATAGGAGAAAATATTTGCAATCTAGTCATCTGACAAGGGCCTAACATCCAGAATCTTTAAGAACCTTAAACAAATTGATGAGGGAAAACAAAAAAAACCTATTAGAAAGTAAGCAAAGGACATGAACAGACACATTTTAAAAGATGACATACAAGTAGCCCACAAACATGCAAAAATTGTTTTAACTTCACTAAGCACAAGAGAAATTAAAATTAAAACAATGATGTAATACTGTCTCACACCAGTCAAAATGGTTATTATTAAAGTAAAAAACAACAACAACAACAAAAACCCAGATATTGGTGAGCTTGCAGAGAATAAAGAATGCTTATACATTGTGGGTGGGAGTGTAAATAGTAAAATCTCTATGGAAAACAGTATGGAGATTTCTCAAATAACTAAAATTAGAACTACCATTTGACCAAGCAATAACACTATTGAGTACATACCCAAAGGAGCATAAATTGTTCTATGAGAAAGACACTCATCTTTTTATTGAAGCACCATTCGCATGGAACCAACCTATGTGCCCATCAATGGTGAATTGAATAAAGAAAATGTGGTACATATACACAGTGGTCCTCAATCATTTTGGCATCAGGGACAGGTTTTATGGAAGACAGTTTTTCCATGGATGGGGGTGGGGGCAATTGTTTCAGGATAATATAAATGCATTACATTTATTGTGCAGATTGGTGGTGGCATTACAGTCTCATAAGGAGCACACAGCCTAGATCCCTCACACGTGCAGTTCACAATAGGGTTCACACTCCTATTTGAATCTAATGCCACCACAGATCTGACAGAACATGGAGCTCATACAGTAATGTAAGTGATGGAGAGTGGATATCAACACAGGTGAAGCTTAGTTCACTGGCCCTCCTCACCTCCTGCTGTGTGGCCTGGTTCCTAGCAGGCTATGGATGGGTACTGTTCCATGGTCAGGGATCAGGAACCCCTGATATATACCATGGAATACTACATAATTATAAAAAAGTACAAAATCATATCATTTGCAGCAATGTGGATGCAGCTGGAGGTATCAATCTATGTGAACTTACGCACACAAAAACCAAAATACCACATATTCTCACTTATAAGTGGGCGCTAAAAACTGTATACACATGGTCATAGTGACAGAGATAAGACACTGGAAACTCCTGAGGGGGGAGTAGAAAGGAAGAGTGGTAAAGGCTAAAAAATTACTCATTGGTTACTATCATGATAACCACCTGGGTGATGGGCTTAATAGAAGCCCAAATCTCACCATCACACAGTATACCTATGTAACAAACCTTGAACCTAATACATACATATGTGTGTGTGTATGTGTGTGTGTGTGTGTGTGTGTGTCTATGTCTATCTATCTATAATCATTGTTCTAATAACAAACTTTTCTTTTTTAATTTATTATTTTCAAGATGTGGGGTACAATTCATGGTCAGGTAACAAATGTTCATTATGCAGGTACACTTGATGTGGTGTGTTCCCCCCCAGACTTTTCTTTAGGAAAAAATTCAATAGTAATTTTTTAAAAATTTATTTTTATTTTTATTTTTTGAGTTGGAGTCTCACTCTGTCAGCCAGGCTGAAGTGCAGTGGCACACTCACGGCCACCCCAGCGTTGACCTGCTGGACTCCTGCTGGAAAAGGCGACCTTTTCACCTCAGCCTTCCAAGTAGCTAGAACTACGGGAGTGCACTACCACGCCCAGCTAAATTTTTATATTTATTGTAGAGAAGAGGTCTCACCATGTTGCCCAGGCTGGTCTCGAACCCACAGGCTCAGGCAGTCCTCTTGCCTCAGCCTCCCATATAGGCTTAATCAATAATAATTTTAAATAACTTACTTAACTTTGTCCAGGGACTTGCATTAATAAAAAACTTTCTTATTTCTCTGAATGTATATTTATATTAGACACCAAAGAAGGCATTTCAATCCTGGGGAGACAAAAGTTAAACTTTAAGATTGTTTCATGCATTGGCACTAAAGTGACAAAATATTTACACTATACTTTTGAAGTCATTTAATTTCTCTTTAAAAGATATTGGAAGCTGGTAATAAGTATGTCACAAACTCACATACCATTGCTTTAGTGCAACAATGACTTTTTTCCCCTTCTGTATCTGTGCAAAATGGAGCATGTTTTGCCTTATATACTGATTGTGAATTTAGGTCATTCTATAGTATTGTCACAACATAATCCATAATACAGTCTGGCTATTTCTATCAAAGAATTCAGTTCACTAAAATAAGGGTGCCAAAATCTATTTAGGAATCCATAGAGAAACATGAACATTTACCAAACAACTCAGAACTGATAAATTCAGTAAGACTGTAGGATAAAAGATTAATATGTAATAATCAGTAGAGTTTCTATACAAAAAGAACAAACTAACTGAAAAAGAAGTCACGAAGACAATCTCATTTACAATAGCCACAAAATAAAATCTAGAAATAAATTTAACCAAGAATGTGAAAGAACTCTGCAAGTAAAACTACAAAGTACCAATTATTTAAAAAGATACAAACAAATGGAAAGACATTCCATGCCCATAGATCAGAAGAATTAGTATTGTTGAAATGACAATACTCTCAAGGAAATCTACAGGTTCAATGCAATCTTATCAAAATACAAATGACTTTCTTCGTGGAAATTTTTTTAAAAATCCCCACATTTGTACGGAACCATAAAGACCCTGAATAGCCAATGCAATCCTAACCAAAAAGGACGAAGCTGGAGGTCACACATTAACAAATCTCAAAACATATTGCAAAGCTGTAGCATTTAAAACAGCATAATATTGGCATAAATACACATAGACCAATGGGACAAAATAGAAAATCCGGGAAGTAATCCACATACCTACAACTAACTGATTTATGACAAAGGTGCCAAGAGCAGTTTTATATGCAGAAAAATAAAACTAGACCCTCACCTCTAACTTTATACAAAAATCAACTCCAAATGGGTCAGGAACCTAGATGTAAGAAACTAAATGATAAAACTACTAGAAAAAAAAAATAGGATAAAGATATTGGTTTGGAATAAGATTTTATAGCTAAGACTTTAAAAGCATGGGCAACAAAATTAAAAAAAAATAAAGAATAGAGTCCTGTTTAATTTATAGTAACCCGCACATATAACACTTAAGTATTGAAAATATATAATTGTTATCAGTTGGGTGTGGTGACTAATGCTTGTAATCCCAGAACTTTGGGAGGCCAAGGCAGGATGATAGCTTGAACCCAGGAGTTTGAGACCAGCCTAGGCAACACAGCGAGACCTCATCTCTACAAAAAAATCACAAAATTAGCCAGGCATGGTGGTCTTTGCCTGCAGTCCCAGAAACTCAGGATAATGAGGTGGAAGGACTGCTTGAGCCCAGGAGGTCAATGTTAAGCTGTGATCACGTCTCTGCACTGCAACTTGGGTGACAGAGTGAGACCCTGACTCACTCTCTCTCTCTCTCTCTCTCTGTCTTTTTTTCTGCACAACAAAGAAAAAGCAACCTACAGAATTGAGAGAAAATTTTTGCCAAGAACTTATCTCGCAGGGGATTAATATCCAGATGATACAAGGAATTGAAATATTTAAATAACAAAAAAGCAAACAATACAATTTAAAAATGGGCAAATAATGAGAACTTATATAACTGTTTGTGGGAATATAAATTAGCACAGTCACTATTGAGAACAATATAGAGGTTCTTCAAAAATCTCAAAATAGAACTACCATATTCCCACTACTGGGAATTTATCCAAAGAAAAGGAGCTCATTATATGGTGAGACATCTGCACTCTCATGTTTATTACAGCACTATTCACAATAGTCAAGTTACCAACTCGACCTAGGTGTCCAACAACAGATGAATGCATAAAGATAATGTGGTATGTATACACCATGAAACACCATTCAGTCACAAAAATAGAGTAAAATCTTGTCTCATTCATGGCAATATAGATGGAACTGGAAGACATCATGTTAAGCAAAATAAACCAGGAACAGAAGGTTCAACATCACATATTCTTACTCATTTATGAAAGCCAAAAAAGTTGATACAAAGAAGTAAAAAGTAGAATAGAAGTTACTAGAAAGATGGAAAGGGTAATGGGAAAAGAGAAAGAGAAATTTGTTGAAGGATACAAAATTACAGATAGAAGGAATACTTCAAAGTGCCCTATACCACTGTTGGATGACTATAGTTAATAATATATTATATAGTTTCAAATAGCTAGAAGAAGGATATTGAATGTTCCCAACACAAAGAAATTAAAACATTTGAGATGATGGATATGCTAATTACCCCATCTGATCACCATACATTATATGTATGGAAACGTCATATTGTCAATGTAAAAAAATATTAAAGGGCCTGTGAACCTTATTTAGAGACCTTATATATTATTCTGGGCCAAAGATAATGTTTAATTTGGAAAAACATGGTCTGAGGAGCCATTTTTTATATACCAGTAAACTTTCTGCTTTATTTGCATCTCATTTTCCCCATATTTTTGAAATAATTAGTAAACCTTGATACCAGGTACTAAAAAGAGAGAGAGAGAGAGAGAGAGAGAGAGAATTTAACTTAAAAACTCACTTAAGAATTTATCCCAAAAGAAAATTAGCCAAAACCAAAAATTCTACATTATTAGCAAGTATGAACTTGTTTTATTTTGCTATAGACCCCTAAATCTAGACTTCCATAAAATAATTATTTAGAATTTCACAGTTGCCATATATGACAACATTGTAACATTTTATTTATTTTATTTTATTTTTTTCCAATAAAAGCAAGTTTGGTTTATTTGAATGGTTTCATTAAATAAGTCTACAAAGGTAACAAACTGAAGCACGAAGCGCGATCTTACAAGGAGCGCAACACCCAGAGTTAGTGCAAAATGTACAATGAATGGCTGTTGCTGAGAAACTCCCAAAGTTTGAATTCAGTTTATTTTTTTTTTAAACAGCGTACATTATTAAATAATGTAAGGAAAACATTTATATTCCAGAAAGATTTCAATGTGGGAAAAGATACTCAAAGTGTACTATTAACACAAAATAATTTAAACAGTTCAGTAGCACTAGTTCATTCCTCTAGGCTTTAGTTATTTCATCCAGGAGGGGAAAAGAAATCAACAGTAAATAAAACCAGTTCTTTTTGTGTATGAATAGGTTTCCGTATTATTAAACCAAAATAACAATCACATGCTGCATATGGCCCCCTCGTTTCTCTGGTGTAAAGTCTTGTTTCACTTGTCTCAGGTGGTCCTTTCCTCACTTAGTCCTATCCTTATTCTTATCCTCTCCCCAAGAATCACAAGCAGAGAATAAATGAAGCAGTCTTAAAGCAGGGCCTGAAGCCCCTGCCCTTTCCACATCTACCTTCCTAAAGCCTTCAGCTTCATATCTGATACATTTTTTTAAAAAATGCTTTTCTCCTCCTTTGTCACATTTATTCAGTCTTTTTTTCTCACTCTATTCCCTTCCATCCACTGCTCCTCACCCTCACAATCTATCTTTATGTCTACATCTTGTACTCTCATTTCCAGTCATTTTCTCACTGCATTTTCCTTTTGTCTTCTTTTTGAATACTATTTTCAATCTGTTTTACTACAACTTTTGATTTATTCTTTATTTTAACCGATTCCTTTCCTTAGTTATATTACCCAATGATTTTTATTAAGTACAGGCAGGCAGAAGTGCATCTTACCCAATCTCAAACAAAGACAGTACAATCATCTTGTCTTTTAATTACACCCTATAGAAAGGCAAAACAATATTGACATTGCACACATCAATATTTAATATCACTACACTTATAAATAACAAATTTAATACTCACAAAAATATATTTTGTAATTTTTCAAGGTTGGAAAAATAAAAATTTATGTTCATTTTACTTTAAAAGTGATCAAATAAAAAATTTATGTCTATAATGTATAGACATTCTGACCCTGATGAGTCATATATGGAAAATTCAGTAATGTTTAAAATGACATACCATTCTATTTTTTCTCATTTATAATATTTGCTAGTTGCTACATTTTTGAAATTTCACTGATATTTTCTCTTTTAATATGAAGATCATAATCTAATATTGTAACTTGACTATTTCTTGAAAATAAAAGTGTACAGTCTCTTTGGACAACCTAATGACATACAAGTAACCAAAAAAAATTATATAATCATTATATAGTCTCACAGATAAAGATACTAACCATGTAGATAATACATTTTAAAGCATTGTACTCCATTAAACACTTATATACTCCTATTTCTCATTTTTGAGATATAAAAACTAAGATCTAGGGAGACTAAGAGACCCTTATAAATTATTCATTCATAATAGGATGAGCACTTTGCTGTACTAAATTCTTCATTTAGTAGTCTTCAAAATGCCATTCTGCCTCAAAATAATCCATAAAATTAAGGTAAAGATTTAAAAGTCGTATCTGTCACTATAGAAACCTAAGTTAGTGCACTAATCAATAGTTCTCGTTTTTATATTCCCCAGTAGTTAAATTCTATAAGAAATTTAACCTAAGTTCGGTCCTGTTCCAGATTTATGATAGCTGTGAGATGTTCATAAACATGTTCTAGAGATAAGCCAATTATGGAATGATCCTATTGTACTGTGAAAATGTTTGATACATTTGCCTACCTATCTGAGATTTGAATATGACCTAAATTTAGGAAGATATTTTACCACTTTGAATTTAATTATAGATATAATAAATAAAATGCCTTAAGAAATTACACTAAAACTTTATAATCCCCTTTAACCTACAATCACTTGGGTTTTACTAGAATGCTTGAGACTTCTTTTCAAACTGTCCTTAGATGGAAAGCATCTTGAAATTATTTCATCCCATAAATTCATAATTAATTAAATTCACCACTAAGATTTGGTACATGCATTTCATTTGTGTAACCATCTGCTGTGTCTGCATAAACACAGCATGGAGTCTACAACTTACTGAAAGTAAAGTACAGCATTTACAAAAAGTTACTCCTCTGGGGGCTTGCCTAACACTTGTGTAGTTTTGCTTTTGAATGATCACATTAGTGATTTAATTCCAGTTTGTAGCCAATCTAGTAATTTAAGTATAATAGGTCATTGATTTATTATTTGTTTATTTAGATTTCTTAGCATTTCTTAAACCTTGGACATAGCTTCAATTTTCACTTGGAGATGAAACCCATTTCTGGTCTTAGTTTATCCATTAGCAGAGGGTGGTTACTTGTTACTGACCATTTATTTTTGGATATGTTAACATTGAGGTACCTTTTTGCTATCCATATGGAGATTCCAAGTAGACATTTGAAGTTATAGGGAAATGTATATGATGGAAACACAAATTTGGTTAAGATGGCATTTAAGGCAATGGATTATCTGGATAATTCATTTAGATAAACTAAGGACTATGCCTTTAGACATTAATGTTTAAAAATAAAAAAAACAGGGAGGAGCCAGCAAGAGAATGAGAAAGTGTTTCCAACACATAGGAAGAAAATAAAGTGACTTTGAATTCCTAGAAGCCAAGTGGAGAAAGTGTACAAAGGAATAGAAAAGTATTAACTGGTTCAGATGCTGCTGACCAGTCAAGTAATGTGAGAACTCAAATGGAACTTGGTGTTTTTTTTTTGCAACATGAGTAATATTGGCCACATTTACAGAAGTAGTTGTGCTGTGTGGTGTGTGTGTGTGTGTGTGTGTGTGTGTGTGTGTGTGTGTATGATTGGGCTCAAATCTCAATTTGGAATGTGCTTAAGGAGGAATGGGAGAGGAAAATTAGAGAAAGTGAATGCAGATATCTCTTTTGAATAGTTTGCTAAGAGAAAGAGCAGTGGACTAGTAGTAAATGTTGAAGTAAGAGTTGAGAGAGGGTTTAATTTTAGGGTGAGGAGATAAATATCATGTTTGCATGTTGTTGGGATTGAACAAATATGAGGAGAAAATTGGAGATGCAGAATGGGGAAAATTTTCTGGTGCAACGCTCTTAACTAGGCAAAAGACAACGAAACCTAGCAGAGGTGAAGCAATTGTATGATCTAGTCTCTCTATAGTGAAAGAAGATAATTGAAGTATACTGTCACAGATGCACAGATGTGTCTGAATGTGTGCATGAGAGGTTTGAAAAATATCCTCTGACTCTGACTTTTTAAAATTTAAAATAAGACAAAGCTTAAAAGAGAAGAAAATGACATTGGTGGAGATATAAAGAGAAATAAAAATTATTTGAGCAATGCAGAAGTGGGTGAGGATGGAGAGAAAATATTCAACAATATTTCCTACTTCTAAAAGCTTATTGTATTATTTTACAGCAATATTTACTGACAAAATCAAAATATAATGGTAAGAAAAAGATAACAGTTATAGTCTACTTGTTCAGAGATAAAAATTGGCATCACACCGGGCTCGGTGGCTCAGCCTGTAATCCCACGCTTGGGGAGGCTGAGGTGAGTGGATTGCCTGAGCCCGCGGGTTCGAGACCCGCCTGGGCAACTTGGCGAGACCTCGTCTCTACAATAAATCAAAAAATCAGCCGGGCGTGGTGGCGCGTGCCTGTAATTCCAGCTACTCGGAAGGCTGAGGCGGAAGGATTGCTGGAGCACAGCAGGTCGAGGCTGCGGTGGCCAGGAGCGGCCACTGCACTCCAGTCTGGGCAACAGTGAGACTCCAACTCAAAAAAAAAAAAAATTGGCATCAATTTGTTACTTAATATAAATGTATACATAAATGGATTTTTGAAATATCCATGGTATTATGTCAAAAAAAGTTTTTCATGATTTACTTTCTATTTTAATGCATAAGGATCTATTTTTTTTTATAATAGCATAGTAGTGGTGAGTGATTTGGATGGGGAATCTATGAAAATTTACATGAACTTCGCTTATTTCTCTTTGGGTGGTGATATTAGTTAGGGTTTACTAAAGAAAAAGAACCAGTAGAGTCTGTATTTATCTCAATATGTATATCTGTCTATATCTCTATCTATGTATTTGGAGAGAAAAAGAGATAGACAGAGAGAAAATAAAGATATTGTCTCTTGTGATTGTGGAGGCTGGCAAGTCCAAAATCTGTAGGGTAGTAGGCTTGCTGGACACCCAGGGAAGAACTGATTTTGCAGTCTTGAGTCCAAAGGTAGTCTGCAACAGAATTTCTTCTTCCTTTAGCAACCTCAATCCTTTCTCTTAAGGCCTTCAACTCACTGGATGAGGTTCTCCTACATTATGGAGAGTCATCTCCTTTACTCTGGGTCTTTAGATTTAAAAGTTAATCATATCCAAAAATATCTTCACGGCAATGTCTAGACTGATGTTTGGCTAAAAACTGGGTACCATAACTTAGCCAAATTGACATATAAAATTAAATGTTACAGTAGTTTAAATTTTTCTTGCCATTATGATACAAAGAACTATCTTTATAAGTACATTACATATTTACACACACACACATATATATCATACATATATGATATTTTTTTCTAAAAGTCAATTTGGTGGAAAAAGATGTTATGTGTTAAATATGAAAAAAATACTGCCATAGAAAGATATTCCATCAATTTATATCCCAATGACATTTAAAATTGAAAGATACATTTAAAGATTTTATGGTGATTTAGTGTGATTACTATTCAGAGAATATATTCATTCACTTATTTACTGTTCAATCCAATATGTAATCATTGAGTGTCTTCTATTCTTCAAACATTGGGAAAGTAATCATGTAATTAAGTTACAGTCCTTAAGGAGTTAAAATCTAGTTGGGAAAATTTATACAATCAGATAATTATAAATCATGTGAAAGATGTTATTGATGTCTGCACAGGATATTATGGCAGCATGAAATAAGTGTCTTTGCATTTTTCTTAGACTTTGGTAGATGGGAGCATCCAAGTTGAGACAAAAATTAGAAGAAAGCCTGTAAAAGAATAAGGGATGACATTTCAAAAATAAAAGCATGTATGGGCAAAGATTCAGGAGTTAGATATTGTACTGTGTCCCTGGAGACTCTATGCATAGTTTCATATTATTAGAGGATAAAGCATGAAGTCAATCATGGCAGGAAATGGGGGCAGAGCTAGATTGAGGTCAGATTGTAGGTGACCTTGAATGCTATGTTAATGAACCTGCATTTTATGTGCTAGATGATAGGGAAATTTTACAGGGTGTTAAGCAGGACATGGAAATGATTATATTTAGGTTGCTGATGCATTGTGTTAAGAGTGGGTTTGGAGAGTGCAAGAGTAGTGACAGAGTAACTGGGAAATCAGTATAAGAAATAAGGTTGAGATGATAGGTCGTTGGCCAGACAGATGAGGGCCATATTTGAATAAGAAACTTCAACTTTATCTTACCTAGAGTGGATGCCTCCAAGTAGAGGATTAATATAAATAACTTTAAATTTTAGAAATATCCCTCTTACAATAATGCAAAGTATGAATGGGAATAATGGAGTTTACTGACTTGATGCAATGCTATTTAATCATATGTACCAGACAAAAGATTGCTGTCTAGAAACGCTAACGATATCCTATCAATTTGTAAGGAAATACCAAGCAACTCAAAATTAAAAGAACACAGTTTGTTTTTCTGTACCTTCTAAATTTTCTACAATCAATATATACTCTTTTCCAGGTAGTCGGTTATAGAAAAGTTCATGAAATAGTACTCATCTCTTTCAGGTTCTGAGAAAATGAGACCTACAAAAAGAATCATTAGTGAAAGAGTAAAATATTAACTTTATTAATGATAAGACAAAATATCTAGGAAAAGTGCTTTTTTAACTCTCAGTTGCTACACTAGAAGAAGGCATAATAGAATAATACAGTGATTATTGAGTATAAATTTGCCTTATCTCCCAAGCTCCTAGGTTATATCACTTTTCATGAAAATTAAGAGGCAATGGAGAAGGGTAGAGTCATTCCACGCTTTTATTTATTAACTCTTAACCTATTGGAGTTAGCCACAAGTCAACAATTGACCAGTAGTGTAGTGGCTATTGTTACCACTTAGTAGAATGTTAGGGCTCCAAGCTCATGAGGCCATTCTCACAGTGCCAATGACTGCTCCTTTAGATCTCTTCCCTAGCCTATTGATCAGCAGAATAGATTAAGTTTATGCCCTCAGAAATCTCTGAAATGGGCCAGATTTTACTTTTAGTTAAATTTCTTTCAGGATAATTCTGTTTGCAAGGCTGAAAGTTCATTTTCATTCTGTTTCCTATCAAAAGTCTGTGTTTAGACACATTGTCAAATGTAATCTACTAGAAGTTCTTTAGGAAGATGAAATAGTATCATAAGTTGAATATTAAAGTACTCATCACCCTGATAATAAAATGTCAGCCACATTGTGATGCCCCAAATTTCAGTAAAACTTTTCTTATTATTATATTTCAAAGATAAATGAACCTTTAAAGATTTAAATTCTCTTAAAAGTTAAACACAACAAAGTCTGAAAAATTCTTTAAATTTTGAAGTCAAATTTTGCTACTCTTGAGTTAAAAGTCTAAAGTCAGTAAGTGATTTTTTTTCATAAAGTCCACCATTCTTACTTTTTCTTTTCTAATTTTAAACAAACAGAACAAGTAATTTCTCAATGCCAAGGTGGGGTTGGAATTTTTTTAGAAGCTACATTCTGAACTATCTTTCATTGCAATGGACATAATAACTTCAGGGTCTCAGAAATTTTGCTAATTTCACATCAATTCTTTCTTTAGCTTTACTCTGAAATAATTTAAAGATTCAATAAGATGAGCAAGAATATTCCAGCACTGAGCCTATGCTAAGTGTTTTCTAAATTAAGAAAACACCAATATTCTAAGCTTCCAGGCTGAAAATTCCAAGCACAATTGCACAGTTATGGTCCCAGAACTCTAGTTATGGTTTCTAAAGATATGTGTCTACACACATGCACACGTATGAGTGCGCAGACACACACATATCACTGTGCAAAACCACTGATACCTAAATGAAGAAAAAGGTGGAGAAAAACCTTTGTTTTTACCTTACTATAATGCACATTGGCTTATGCCAGTTGTTTTAAATTCATGGCCTATGAGCTTAAACTTATTTGGGTTCTATACATTCTTGGGGAATAAAAAAAAATCATACTCTCAGAGTAAAAACTGAGGAGACATTTGGAAAGCTGCTGACTTCTCACAAAATTCAGAAGTTTGTGGTGACTGTACTCCTATTCTAGTTCTTTTATTTCCTATCCATTATTTTTAATCATCTCCCCTCTTCCTATTAATAATAAATTGTGTGTAGACCTAAACATTTTTAAAAGTCTCTCTTCTTTCTCAAAAAACCATTCTAGGGTCCTGGGCTACAGTGTTTTTACTGAAAGTTGTCACTTAGGCTTAAAAAACCTGCTTCCTAAGAAAAGATCATACATAATCCCTCCAGAGGCAGACTTAATATTTGTGGTACCAGGTGCCTCTTGAGTATGTGTTCAATCCACGGGAATCTAATGTTAGCAACTTCTTGTGCGATTGCCAGTTTGGATGAGTGCTAATAGAATTGAAAATATCAGGTCTAGAGGTTCTATATCTTCAATAATCTGCTGTAGAACTCTATAGTGCAGATGGATGGATCAACTCCTTGCAGTTAAATTCAGCAAATATAATTCTATTCTATCATGTCTCAAAGGCTTCTAAATGAGATGACTCTCTTCTAAGTATAATGAAATCTTAGCCTCAGCTTAACCTATTTAATAAGACTTCTGTGGATCTACTCAAGTCTGCTGCCAGCTGCTCAAATTTGCTGTGGGTATTTTAAGTTTGAAGTATGGCAACTGAAATTCTAAAGTGGTTTTATGCCTGATAAAGTCTTCATTTTTGCTGTGGTCTCTAAAGCTATGTAGCCCACGCTTTGGGTATGTCAATATCAGGGACTTGCATATCTTTAAAAATTATTCTTTGCTTATTTAAATTTCAAATTTAACTGAGCATTTTGTATTTTTAATTGCTAACCCCAGCAAGCTTACAGAACTTGCTTGCTGAAGTTTGTGTATCCATGTCTTTCCCGTGTCTGTTGAGACCAAAGTAATGCCTCAGACTTTGGTTTTAGTGTCTGTTTTATTTCATCCTGGGGCAGCTCAAACACCACTTGCTTGAAACTGCTTATGACCACAACTGAGGTCTATTTTGTTTTTTAAAAATCGCCTGTGAACAAAACTGACAGAAACTGGCATGGCCAACTTCCTGCAGCATTCAGAGGCAATTCAGTGCATACCCAGTATGCTGATTGGCTAGTCACAGTAGTGTAGGTGTGGGCCCTGTCCACCAGGGAATTTGTAGCAACCCAACTAAGGGGATGAGACAGAGAGAGAGAGAGAGAGAGAGAGAGAGAGAGAGATTGATTATAGATACCAGCTTTGGCAAGGCCCTTCTCTCCACCAATATGCAAGAAAGAGGCTTAGCCTGTGATAACATAGTGGCAGGCATTACTGGTTTTCCTGGCTTAGTAAGCTTTCCTTGTAAGCCTTTGCAGTAATAGTTTGTGGTTCTATGTGTAGGAGTTATGGAGAGGCTTGCATTGGCTGTAATGAGAACACAAATGTTCCCTTCTAGAATACTGGTGCTTTTGCCTTCACGTGGACAATAGACCTGTACCATCGGGGGCCAAATACCAGCAATACAAGGTGTGACTGTCAAACTTCAGGCCTTTCTTGTAGTCCACATGGACTTCTGTCCAGCGTGCAGCAGTCTCTGATGTAGCCAACTGGCTAAATCCTTCATGAGACCAATCTCCAACCATCGGACTTTAGCTAGTGCATCAGCTTCATCATCTTATGCTAGATATGATCCACTAGAGGTGTTGCTGTTACCGACTTGGTGGTGGCTAAAGCCACAGGTCCCAAAGTGTGCTGCAATTCAGCACTTAAAGAGCTTGCACTCGGAAAGCTGCATTGTTGCTAGTATGGCCCCCGCTCAGCCAATGTAGGAGTCTGTGCAGTCTCACTGCAGTGTTTCTTAGTCAAATCCATCCCTTACCCATCCTGCAAATGAGTATGAAGTTTGGGCTGTCACAGGGCAGGGCTTGTCCAGTGATGGGCTCTATTGCCTGCGAGTCAAAATAAATGGCTGCCAGCTGCTTTTCTAGTAAGCTGTAATATGTGTCAACCCCTTTCCATAGCTAAGGCCAAAATTCAATTGGTTGCCATACTCTTTCATTTTTCTGCCTTAGCCTTCAACAGGGCTAAGTTTGAGCAGGATCATATACCATTAAAGCTTGTGCTCTGGTGACAGCCTGTATAACCATTGTGAAAGCTTTTGTCTCTACATCTCCCCATTTCCACCTGGTCCCCTTCCTTACCAAATGGCATAAGGGTCTCAGAATTTGCACCAACTGCGTTGTAAAAGCTCTCCAGTTCCTTGACACTCCCAAAAACGTTTGCAAAGCTTTAACTGTACTAGGAGAAGGGAAGACCTGTATTTTGTCAATAATACCTTCAGGTATCACTTTTGTCTTACCCAACCAGACAACTGTCAAGAACTTGACTGACAAATCAGGTCCTTGGATTTTTGAGGCATCAACTTTTCAATCACATTTCTTAGAATGTAACAAACACAGAGCAGCTTGTTCTAACTCTGAAGAGAGTCAGAGGTTAACATAGTATCACGGATAAAATGAAACAACTTCATGAATTTGAGGAGTGTCCAAGAAGCCAGATCGTTGGCAACAAACCTAGAGGTGGTTCTGGAAAGATTCCCAGCATTTGGCCAGACTGTACAAGCTCTAGCTCTTAACCTTTTTAATAGGGAATGCTTACCTTGATGCTGCCTAGCATTCTATAAATGCCGCAGCACCAACTGGGCAGTAAGGGAGGCTAGTTATTTCACCTCCAATCTGGATAACAGTATCTCATTCACCCCTACATCATATAGATGCAAGAATTCTCATGCCTCAGACTACAAACAGAGATTAGTCATTCCCTGGGGGGTGGTCAGAAACAACCACTCTGTGGCCCGGCTTCAGCAGTCTCTCGCATTCCCCTTTTTCTCAAACATTTCTTTCAGGCTATACAAAGCCATTTCTACATCAATGGGCATACTAGCATTTTAGCCCATTCCTGGGGATAGAGCACTGTGAATCTGGCAACCACTAGCACTTCCCTTTTCTCAAACATTTCTTCTAGGATATACAAAGCCGTTTCTTCCTGGAGGAACATTCAGAAACATAGCAGTAGCCACATACCACATACAAGTGACAGGCCATTCTGGAATTTCCCTACCCATTGTGGCAGCAGGCTCCATATAGACCTGAAATGAATCTTGTTGATTACACCAAGTGTGCTGGAGGAATTCAATTCCTTCCAGGCAGGTTCACATTGGATTTAGACAGGTCAGAGAACAAAGGAGCCAGGTTCATTACAACTGCACTATTTAATCATAATCTTGGTGGCCAGTGATTACAAGGGGAACAGGTCTCCACACTGAAGTCTGTCCCTGTCTACTTTTAAGTAGACCTACACAATAGTGGCATGCAGCCGAATTATGAACACATAGTGCATAAGTACTCATTATATGATTAAACTCTCATAAATATATTTTCCTTGGCTAGAATTATCAATCATTCATATATCTACTCATTTATTCATTTAGGTACAGAAACTTTACTGTGGATTTATTTGACTCCTTCACTTGTGTTTCCTTTTTTATGCTGAAGACGAACAAAAAGTTAGAGCAAGTTTTCTCAGATATTATTATTAAATGGCAAAAAAAATATAGCCTCAATAAATCTAGTTGTTGAGAAGGCAGAAAATCTTCTGAGATCTTAATGAGAGTTAGACTCATTAGTTATCTTACTAAGTAAAAGAAGAGATGAACAGATGTCTTCCTATTTGAGGAAGCTTATTAAGATGTGTTAGTGAGAGCTATTCATGGTACAGGACGGCATAGTGTTCTGTATGTATTTAATTAGATTGCTATCTGGAAGCTTCATGTGTATTCTCATCTCTCAAACTAGTTGAGGCTCTAGAGATAGATAGTGTCTTAGCAGATTTAGATAGAAATGTTTGATAATGTGTAATAGCTTTAAATAGCTAAGAAAATAGATGTTTCTTCATTTCCACTATCTTAAATAAGTTATCAGATAAATCTCCCTGGATTGATCAGCTTGCTTGCTCACATAGTGAATTTCTATTCCCTAATATGAAGTGAAGAATCAGTTGAGCACTCAGGCATGGTACATCCTATCTACTATGCTGTTTCTCGACTTTTCTACTTTCTACTTAACCTGTAATTTTATCTTTCATTAATTATTTTTAATGAACAGAGTTTGGCAATAATGGAGATAACCTACTTAATAAAATTAAGCATAATAATACATACTCTTTATCAGTTTATGTATCTAAAATAATCTTTTTTTGGGGGGGTAAAATAAAACCCATGTCTAGGTAAACCAAAATAAGCACAGGTTTAGTTTAGTGAGTTTTGATAATGCTAACTCCTTTATCACTTATTTTTATCTAAATCAAGAAATAGAACTTTGTCACCCACCCTAGAAGCAGCTCATCTGTCCCACGTTCTGGTACGTCAAGCTACAATCCAGCACTAGAAATTCCCATGTCTCCCAAGTTGGTTGTTGTTTCTAGGCCTGCTCAGGAATTCATACTGATAATCTCAAACTTACACTTAGGGCTAGATTTTAAAATGTAGTATTTTGTATTTAATCTATATTTCTTTTCCCCACTCTAAAAATTTTTGTTCTAAGGACATAATAGATAAGATAATTAAATATCCTTCTTTAATAAATGTATTAATTAATAATAAATAAATGATAAATGTATTAATTTAATACTTATCAAATATAGCCCACATTGTGCAAAAGGAGGTTTTAGAATAGCATTAGAAATGCAACTACTTCCAGTATAATCACTGAGAACAAGTGAGAAAATTTGGTAATTTATTTCTCTATTCTCCCCTCCCTTATTTTGGTAGACTTGCTATATCTACATCTTCTGAGCATGCAGCTTTTTAAAGCCTTCATTTAGCATTAAGCCTTCATAATTTTAATATTCATTAGTATTGTTTTTTATTTCAGTGTCTTTTGAGGTATTCTAGTTACCTGAAGCTCATGCTCGGGTAAAGTCCCCAAGAAGAGTTCATTGGCATAATCCCCATGTTCTTGTATGTAGAAAAAAGGTTGTACCCCCACAATGGTTTAAAGTCAGCATTGCTGGGTATAAAAAATTTGGCTCACATTTTTTCACCATGAGTTGTAATAAATGTTATGACATTTTTTTTTTCTTGGCATAAAGTGTTGCTTTTGAAGAATCTGACAATAATCAAGTTTTTTTAGAATAAGTTGCTTTTCTTTTATTTTTAACCTAGATGGTCAAATAGTATTTTTTCTTAAAACTTTAGTAATCATACTGGAAATGAATTTTTTATTTCAAAATGTTTTTTGAATATTTATATATGTTTTTGAATTTTTTATTTTAAAGATGTGGGCTACAATTCAGGGTTAGGCATGCAAATATTTATTATGCAGATACTCTTGTTGATAAGGTGTGCTGCCCTCCCTTGGCAGTTTCCCACTACTTCCGATCCTACTCTCCCTCTCCCCCAATGCAGTTTCCCACTACTGCCAATCCCTTTATACAGTATTATGACAATTGTTCAAGGTTCGCTTATGAGAGAGAATATGTGGTATTCAGTTCTTTGTTGCTGTGAAAGATCACTCAGTATTATAAACTCTAATTCCATCCAAGTTGCTGTGAAGTTCACAATTTTGTTCTTTTTATGGCTGTGTAATATTCCATCATGTATATGTACCACATTTTTTTATACAGTCCAGTTTTGATGGGCAGTATGATTGGTTCCATATTGTTGCTATTGTGAATAGTGCTACAATAAACATGCATGTGCAAGTGTCTTTTTCATAGAGTGATTTGAATTGCTCCAAGTATATTCCCAGTAGGGGGATTGTGGGGTCATATGGAAGGTCAATTTTTAGATCTTTTAGGAACCGCCATGTTATTTTCTGCAGAGATTGTACTAGTTTACACTTCCAACAACAATGTAAAAGTGTTCACTTTTCACTGCATCCTCTCCAGCATCTGTTGTTTTTTGAACTATTGATGATAGCCATCCTAACTGGAGTTAGGTGGTATCTCAGTGTGCTTTTAATTTGCATTTCTTTGATGACAAGTGAGGTTGAACATTTTTTCACGTATCTGTCGACTGCTCGTATGTCTTCTTTTGAAAAGTGTCTATTCATATCTTCTGCCCAATTTGTAATAGGGTTTTTTTTTTTTTCTTTTCGGCACATTTGAATTCCCTGTAGATCCTAGATGTTAGGCCTTTGTCAGATATACAGTTGGCAAATATTTTTTCCCATTCCATGAGCTATCTCTCTTTTTTTCTTTTTACCTATTTTTGCTTTATTTTATTTTGTTTTTTAAAGATGTGGGGCACAATTCAGGATTAGGTATACAAATGTTCATTATGCAGGTACCCTTGTTGATAAGACATGTCCCCCTCCACCTCCCCTGGCAGTTTTCCACTACTGCATATCCTGCTTCCTGTCCTTCCCTGGCAGTTTTCCACTACTGCCAATCCCTTTCTTATAGTATTATGATCATTGTTCAAGGTCCACTTATGAGTGAGAACATATGGTACTCAGTTTTCTATTTCTGTGACAGATCACTGAGTATGATAGATTCTAAATCCATCCAAGTTGCTACGAAGTCCATATGTTTGTCCTTCTTTATGGCTGCATATTATTCCACTGTGT
>CAUYQG010130779.1:0-22956 GCA_963574415.1 Tarsius wallacei
CCCTTTCTGGGATATGCTGGCCTCGTAGCACAGGGAAAGAGCCACGGTGAGACCATGTGAAAACTCCTAAGGTTTCTGCTCAGAAGTGGCTTGTGTCAATTTCCCTAATTTTGTATTGGCCAGAGCAAGACATGTGACTAATCTTGCTATCAGTGGGACTGGAAATATAATGTTCTGGTAGGGAGGGACTCTTGAGTAAAAGTCACAGAATATTATTAACAAATAGAATGGTCAACACAGAGGTAAAGTAATGAAAAAGACAGATATAATACTAATCTCACAGAGCTGACAAACGAGTAGAAAATGCAAACATTAACCAAATAACTGCACAATTATGACAAATGCTTAAAAAAAAGAGAAAATGTTAAGAAAACGTAAAATGGGTAACAACGTGGTCTAGGTGGTTGAAAAGACTTCCCTTTCCACCACCAAGAAATCTGTGAGAGTTAACAAAAAATCAACTGGACAAGAAAGGGTTACCTCCTGGGCAAATGCTTTGAATAACCTGAATTTGTGCAAGACACTTGGACAGACTAATTTGACCAAGATGAACAGAATTAGCATACTTCAATTTTGCAGATTGTCTGCCGCTAAGTAGCAAAATAATCTCAAAGGCTCAATATTACACAATTCCTTATTAATATGTCTTCCCCATATGACGAGTCAGAGATAACCTTATAATTGCATTATTGTATTGACAATTTCATTGGGTTTAAGGGGACCTAAAAGACGACTTGCATTTGAGCTGGGATGTACTTTGCACAAATGACAACATGTGAGTCTTGATATTTACACTCCCTGTATGTTTGCACAATATGTGTAATATATGTTGCATTTTCTTTGGCTCCAAAATTTATTAATAGTGCTATTCTCAGAAGAAGAGTGCCGTGATTATAGAACAAGGGAATGGTTTAACTATTTCAAATGGGAATTTACCCTATGCCTAACATGCAATTATTAGACCATTTCCACTTTCATAAGATGATATTATTCTCAATTATTTACTGAGAAATAAATGAGTAAACTAATAATGATGCTAGGGTCTTAGTCTTGCTTTCTTAATGGATGCCTCAGAAGAGAGCCTTTGTAATTCCGTCTCCATACCATATGTCTCTGTTGACATAAAAGTGCTTAGTTCCAAATGAGTTGGCTTCATTCAAGCATCTTAATTCAAGAGTAGATGATTAGATCTTAAGCTAAAAACCTATTAGGATGTAAGCACTTGTATTTTTGAAAGGTATTAAGGGAACATCATAGTGTGGTTGTAGATAAATTCTCCCTATCTAGTAGTGGGTTGGCAAAAATCTCATTTGATCTTCAAACACGACAGACTAGCTTCGTGTCAAAATTAAACACAGAACAAGAAACCTGCCAATGTTTGTTATACAATACACGCACAGGATAGGGTCTGTTTGCATCCTTTGCTAGTAGCAGTTTCCGGGATCCTGTCTCTGAGCAGGGATAATCAGAGAGGACCAGGTATCTTTTACATGCAGAAAAATACCCTGGACAGGATTCCAAGATCAGGGCGGGGACTCACCTTAATGGGAGTTCTAAAGTGAATGCCACACCGTGGCAGGCCTATGCACCCACGAGGCTTCTTAAATGGGTACCATGCTACAAAGCAGTCAGTATGCGTGGAAAAGGACAAATCACATCACAAATTCTTTCAATCCCTTTGAGAAAGCACATACTGATCTAAATAAAACCCAATGCTCTGATTGTTTCTGCTTGTATTTCACCGCATGTGTGGTCCAAACTAATAGGATTCTCCCTCCTTCTCCTCCCCACTTCCAGTTAATTTGCTTTAGTCCCTATGTAATCCTGTCATCAGCAGGGCACAGTGATCTTCATATAGAGAATGTGCAAATCATTTGATAACCATCTGCCTAATGTTTTGGCAGGTATTTGTTTAGCTTACAGAGCTACCACCAAGTTGGGACTCTTCACTCCTCGTCAGGAATAGACATGTCTACTAGGGAAGAGGGTAGAATATAAAGTCCCAGGATTGAGATGTCCTAATTGTGTTCTGAAAGGGGTGACCTGTAGCGTTTCCATCTATACCATTTCTGAAGAAAGAAAGACAAGATTAATTTATCATTATCTAACCTCAAAAGCATCTGCTAATTCATTTGTTCATTCCTTCCTTTTTTCATTCCCTCCTTCCCTCTTTCATTGTCTTTCTTCCTCCTTTCTTCCTTCTTTTCTTCTTCATTTTTGTTTCAATGTAGGAAATATCATGGATACAATGAAACAGTAAAGGAAGGCTTTGGTTAAAACTGCTTGGGGAGTTTTAGTAGCTCATACCTCTAACTATATAATCCCTCTGTGTTTTATCTCTTGGTTCACATCACTGTTGACAGTTCCTTTATTACTTACTAGAAACACTGATAACCATGAAAGAATAAGAAAGACGTGCTTTAGAAGGACAGGAATGTAAATTGCTGCAGGAGAAAAAGCTAGATTTATATGTCAAAGCAGTTATTGACTTAAATATGGAAAATGAGAGCAGACATCCCAGATTAACATGTATTGATAATGCCTTGTAACTGCATCCTCCCCCTCGCCCGAGGGACTTTGAGTACCATAAAGATATTATCTGGTCCAGACATACAAATTAAAACAGGACTATCGGTTCAGAACTTGGAAGAAATAAGGTCATGTTTGAAAGAAATTGGCTCCAGAAAAATAAAAATTCTCATGAAAACGCAAACCAAAACATTTAGAACTGAGACCCTGGTGGGGTTGAGGGTGGATAATAGAAGTGACATTTTGGCCGGGCTGGGTGGCTCAGCCTCTAATCCCAGCACTTCGGGAGACTGAGGCGAGTAGATTGCCTGAGCCTATGGGTTTGAGACCCGCCCGGGCAACTTGGCAAGACCACGTCTCAAAAAAAAAAAAAAAAAAGTTACCTTTCAACAGATATAGCCCCGTTAAGACAAGTTGTCAAACCCTAACTTAAATGGAGGACTCAAGCACTTTTAAGTCGCTGGAAGTTAATCGAATTATACAAACGTACTCTAAAATACTATGATTCTAAGTGGCAACTGGATATTTGGACACTGACTCTATAGTTGATGGTATTAACAAACTACTGTCCACTTAGTTCAGGCCTGAAATGGTATTGTGGGCTTGTTTTTTTAAAAGTACTTACCTTTTACAGACACATATTTTAAAAGTTCTTTTAGATGTACCAACTCAGATATTTATAAATAATTGGCTGTGTTGATCAATGTTAGAGCTGGGTGATGGAGTAATAAAGGCTCACTTTACTGTTCTTACTATTTTTATATGTGTTAAAAATGCCTCATAATAAAACTTTAGAAGAAACAAAAACAGTCTAAAATGTGTCCGATATATAAAGATGTCATAAAGAGTAATCTGGAGAAGACTTACCTACCCACCATGCAGCTGAAGATATAAAACATTATAAATGTTGTTGAAAAAAATTATATAGCAACTCTTTTGCCTCGGTTATCTATCTACCTTTGTGGTGTCCCCCAGGAGGGCAGCTGCTGGTGCCAACTCATTAAACTTGGTGGCACCTCAAATGTTGACTCCAGCTGGCTAGAGCAGATCTGAATTCAGGCTTCACAGAGGTAATGTGGTACCAACATCTGGACCAAAATCCCTGTTCTAACTACAGTCGTGTGGCCCCTGGTAAAGTCCCAAACTCCTCTGAGTCTCATTATCTCACGTTGAAAAATATGATTGGCAACACCAATCTCAAAAATGTCTCAGAAGGATTACAGACAATGTTTGTATATCACATGGCTAGACTAGGTAAAGTGCAGCTTTTTATTTAATGTTTTAAAAGAAGACATTTGAACATTTCCCAACTGATATGTATGGGCATCTCTGAACAAACAGTAAATAAATAACTTTATGGCTAGTTGCTAAAACAAAGCCTAGTTGGCTACTTATCAGAGAAAAGGAAATCATCTCCTTGACAGTGTTTTAGTAGCACCCAGGAGTAGGGACGACAAAGACATAATATTTATGAGTTTGGGGAGGAGGATCTGATTTAAGGTAGGTCTTTTTGTTGTTGTTTTTTCCTTTTTTTTCTTTTAAAGTTGTGGAGTACAATTCAGGGTTAGGTCTACAAATGGTCATTGTGTAGGTAAAGTTTGGGCCTCCCTTTGGTTCCCACTTCACCTGGTTTGAGATAGGTACCCTTAGTGATGAGGTGTGCCCACCCCTCCCCGCCACTGGCAGTTTCCCACTACTGCCAATCCTTAAGGAAGGTCTTCCAAAATGCAGGAGGGTACTTAATTAGAACTGACAAAGTTTATTATGATACAGTTAAAAATTGGAGGGCACAGCAGGACAGTTTTCAAAATAAAGAGTAAATCATCTTTTGAAACTGTTGTTCTAAGAAGAGGTGATAAATGGAGACAGGAGAAACAGATTTGAGAAAAGTTCTTGAAACAAACAAGAATATTATCTTCAACTTCAGCTTCGTGGGTGAGAATTTCCTGGAAAAGTAAAGTTAGGTTATAATGCAGTTTAAATAGTAAAATTGTGTTAATGTAAACAGTAGACTGAATGGGTATATATGGCTTTTGTTCTCATTTACATGGGGGCTTTAAGAAATATTTTTGTCTTTTTTTTTTAACATTTATCTTTCAGCCCCATCGTGAATAAGGATTACATAACAAAGCATTTCAGTGAAACTATGACCACATACTTCCTTCAGGATCACACTTTCAACTCACACATTCTCTATTGCTTTTTATCAATCGGTAGGAATATTTCTGTCTTTAGAATCTGATCACAGCTATATACCAGTGGTCTTCAATCCTACCTGCCCATTAGACTCACTTGGGGAGATTTTTAAAGTCCCGAGGCTCAGGTTTCATCTCAGGCCAATTAAATCAGAATATCTGGAGTGGGAGATAGACATCAGTAAGGTTTAAGCTTTCCCAGGGATTCCAAAGCCTGTCTAAGGTTGAGAATTACCGCTTGAAACATAGCTGGAGAAATAAAGCTTTGGGAAATGATAAGACCTTGGATAGACCCTGATGCTAACTACTGACTGCTGAAAGTTGGAGCAACTTTCAAGCGCCAGTAAGCTTTCGTATAAACGTTAACATGCAAACATCCTGCCTTTTAAGGTCTGAATTCAAATAGCATCAAATTTCTCCAGGACTTAAAGTTTCACGGTACCTTCCTCTGTGACTATCCATCTCGCCAACTTTCTTTTCTTCACGTCCTCAGCCTAGCATCGGTCTTTACTCTGGCATGGACTCAACTGGGAGCCACTCCATTTCTTTGGTTTGTACCCGCATCTTTTCATCCCAGCACTGCCCCAACCCTCACTCATACATGATTTCTACAGGTGTAGCAGTCTTTGCCAGAGGTTGGAAAGACGAACCCAAACACAGCAGAAACATAAAAACCATAATGTAGAATATTAGATTTCAGATATCTTGGTGTGACAACTCATTTGACCACCATACTTTCTATACAATTACCACCCCAGTCCACCTTTGTGCGCCTACCCTGTCTCCTTGGCCCCTCTTTCAAGAGAAAATAGCATGTCCTACCCTTGTCTTATGCAAAAAACTCCACTGTTTCCAGCCACATTCCCGTCTTCAGCTTTGCATTATGTATCTGAAGGTCCATTGATGTCCTTTAATATACAGTGAAGCATCTCCTTTGGGTAGTGCCTTCTCCATCTCCACCAGATTTTTCAAAGAAAAGAAAACACTAGAGAAATGCTACTACCTGTCTCATGGGAATTATGACCATTCCTTTCTAACCTCTTAGAATACATAAATAATTGTATCAATTCAAATTTTAAGTAAAAACATTTTTCTCTCACAAGAATTTAGTTTTGTTTGTGTTTTTGTTTTGAGTCAGGATCTCGCTCTGTTGCTCAGGCTGGAGTGCAGTGGCATGCTAACGGTTTACTGCAGCCTTGATCTCCTGAGTTCAGGCAAGCCTTCCGCCTCAGCCTCCCAAGTAGCTGGGACGACTACAAGCATGCACCACTACGCCCTGCTAAACTTTTTAAATGTTGTTGTAGAGACAGAGACAATATTTCACAAGGTTACCTAGGCTGGTCTGGAACTCCTAGGCTCAAGGAGTCTTCCCATCTTGACCTCCAAAGTGCTGGGATCACAAGCATGAGCCACCCCACCCAGTCAATAATTTAGTTTTAAAATTCAGACAATAATTATGCCTACCATGGTAAATACTGAGAGATATAAACTAAATGGATAAAAAAATCTTACAGGAAAAATCAGTTTCGTTGACTCATTTGACACAGTTAAATTATAATAAAGAGACTGATTATGTGTCTAATAAACTCAGGCTCCAGGAAGTTATTTCAGTTCATTGACATTCTCTTTTCTGTAACTCATATATTCATATAATATAATGTTGGCAAAGAACCAGGCTTTTTCTCAATCTTATCTACTAGAGGGAACTCAGAAATCCTGGATTTTTTTTTTTGGAGGGTAAGCCCCTTCTGATACAGCATTCCCTGCTAGATAAATGTTCTAGGAACCCATCAGCATCAGTATACCTGCTAGCATTGTTGTGAGATACTGCGTTCAGCTTCAGGGAATTTTTTTTTTTGGAGATTCTTTTAACGTGTTTGCCCATTTCATGATGGGTAATTTACACGAACAACCTGCCCACAAACTGACGAAGAACGCCGAGTGTTCATCAGTTTTTTAACCAAAGACAGCATGACCCCTATTCACCCAGTCTCTCCCCAAGGGACTTTTTTTGTTTGTTTCCCTGGATGAAAAAAGTCCTCAGAGGGAAACGTTTTGCTCATAGGGAAGAAGTGAAACAAAAACGGCAGAAGCACTAAGAAGCATCGAAGTCATGAGTTCAAAAGCTGTTTCAAGCAGTGGAAAAAGCATCTCATTAGGTGTATTGCTCAAACGAAGAGTCCTTTGAAGGTGACTGAAGTTTAAACATGTAGGAATAAATACACAATTTTTAATAAATAAATTCCAGTTTTTTGGGGATCCCCTTTATATGATTACATATATGATCAAACCACAAGTTATATACTTGTTTTGGATTCTCAATCAAGTTTTTACAGTTTTGCTGGTCAGTCGGCCAGATCAGTATGGGTTAAAAAATCAATAGAGGACTTCCATTTCCAGGGTAGGTACCTGAATCAATCTTCCTTGTAAGCACAATTAAAAATCTTGTCTAAAATATATGAAAAGCATCATCTTAAATCCATCAGTGAACTCTCAATAAGGGAAAAAATTTCAGCCCAGGAACTGAGGTCATTTGTTGAACAGATGAACTTGAACTCCTGTTTTTACAACTTCCAAGGTACTGGGAACAGGAGACAAATTCCAGAGCCCACTAAGGTGGGGAGTCCACAAACCTGTACCCAAAGAGTTATACTCTCAGAGTAAAAGTAAACTAGAAATAATCCTGCCACTTCTCATAGGAAGACAAATATCACATGTTTTCACTCATAAGTGAGAGTAAAAAAAGTGTTCATGTGGGCATAGAAAGTGGAATGACAGGTAATGGAGACTTAAAAGTGTGAGAGGCAGGAGGGGGGAGGATAATAAGAAATTGGTCAATGGATACAATGTAGGTTATTCAGGTGATAGCTACTCTAAAAGTTCTGACTTGACCACTGCACAACCTATGCATGTAAATAATATTGTACACGTACCCCCCTTACATGCTCATAAATTTTTAAAAATCCTGTCACTTCTCTTTACTCTCACTCTTAACCAGAAAACTGCAAAGAAAACTTACTGATTTTTAACCGTGGTGCCAAGAGATGGTGAGAAAAGAAAAAAAAATTACTATTGAGAATTTGTAACTACAGATTATCTCAGATTTACAGCCCTGAATTCAAACTTCCTTAGTGGTTTCAAAAACCTCAAGCCAAGAATTTAATTGAGTGTGACCCGGACTAGTTGTACACCAGGTGCATGGTAGAAATAAATGTAGATCCTCTCTGAAGAACATATCTTCTTTCTAAGCCCTAAAGAATTCCTGTATATACAAGTTCTAGAATATTGAGCATACCACTATAAAAATTAACTAAATGCACAAGAAAAGAGTGCATCATGAGCCATAACTAAAAACAAACAAGCACATACAGCAGACACAGAGTCATATGAACTTCAGATCATGGGAGTTTCAGATACAGATTATTTTTTTTAACTTTTAAATTTTTTATTTTAAAGATGTGGGACACAATTCAGGGTTACGTGTACAGATGTTCATTATGCAGGTACTCTTGTTGATGAGGTGTAACTCCCTTCCCCTGGCAGTTTCCCACTACTGCCATCCCTTTCTTACAGTATTATGATAACTGCTCAAGGTCTGCTTATGAGTGAGACCATATGGTACTCTGTTCTTTGTTTCTGTGGTAGATCACTGAGTATGATAGACTCTAAATCCTTTCAAGTTGCTGCAAAGTTCGTATGTGTGTCCTTCTTTATGGCAGCATAATACTCCATTGTGTATATGGACCACAGTTTTTAATCTAGTCCAGCTTCGATGAGCAGCATGGTTAGTTCCATGTTTTGCTATTGTCAGACACAGATTATTAAAACACTTTGCGTCATATCCTTAAATAAATAAATTGCAAAGTTGAAAATATGGGGAAGAAACAATAAACTATAACCAAACGTATGTATGTAGAACTAAATTGAACTTCTAGAAATAAAATATAAAATTCTCAAAAAAACTCAAAGAAATAAGGAATTCCTGGTGGTTTATTTGGATATGATAATATCATATTGGTTCCGCACACACACAAAATAAATATTCTTATCTATTAGAGATGACTGCTAAGGTATTTTCGGGTGAAATGGTATTTCAGATGAAATTCCATGATGTGTGGGATTTATCTGAACATTTTCTAAGAAAGATTTGTTTAAATTATGCAGGTGAAGAAAGATAAAAATAAGATTATTAAAATCTTGATAATTATTGAAGTGGAGTAAAGGGCATATGAATTTTTTTAATGCTAGTCCCTCTACTCTTGTATTGGTCTGAAAAATATGTAATAATACGTTTGTTTATGTAAGAGACTGAGAGTGTATTTACCTAGCTGGTGTAGGCCCAGATATTGTTACTGGGCTTGTTACATTCATTTTTTAGAGTAGGATTTTTTAAAATGTATGATTATCTTGAGTATTTTCAAGTCATGTTACTATATGTATGATACACATACAAATTTCCACAGGCTGATACAAACTATGAATGGATGGTATATAGGGAAAAAATGAAAAGGATGGGTTTCACAGTAGTTAATGAAAGCTGAAAAACATCAGTGAACAGTAAAAGAAGTCTATAGAAATTATCCAGAAGACAGCAAAGGATAATAAGACAACAGCAAATACAATGACAACAGAGACATGGGGGTGTAACGAGAAAGTGGAACATAGATTTGGCTGGAGTTGTAGAAGGATAGGAGAAGGAGAATTAAGCAGAGACATTATGGCTGAGGATTTTCCAGAACTGATAAAAGTACTAACCCACAGATTGCAGAGGTCTGCTTAATCAGACCTCAAAATTGATTCCTTTTCATTTAAAGCATAAATGAAAAGGAATCAACACTTAGACACATAAAAGCCAAACTAGAAATAGAAAGAAAATGTAAGACACAAACCCAACCAAAACCATAATGAAGAAGTGACTTTCAAAGGAGCCAGAGGCAAAAGGCATGCTTCTCAAGGGAGCCACAGTCAGAGAGCACCTTTCTCAGCAAAGCTGGAAGAGAGTGCAAGGATATCTCCAATACACTGAGAGAAAATAGTTGGCAACCTGGGATTCCATGCTTAGTGAAAACGTACTCCAGAAATGAAGATTAAATAAAAGCATTTTCAGACACAAACTCTGTTACCAGCAAACTCTCTAATGGCAATTATAAGGGTGTTCTTCAAGCATCAAGAAAATGCTTCCAAATCAGACATCTGAGATGCAAGAAGAAAAGAAAAGCACACGAAATGGAAAACAGTTAGTAAACAGAGACAAACATTGGCTGCATAAGTCATAAATAGTTAGGTTAATCTCATTTAAGAACATAGCATAAATCCTACATATTTTATAAAACCAAACCAGCAGCGTCACAAAAGAATAAAACAAAACAACCAAATTGGCTTTATTTCAGGAATGCAAGGTTGGTTTAACATTGGAAAATTAATGTACACAATGACAGATTAAGGAAGAAAAATTATACAATCATCTCAATAGATCCCAGAAAGTATTTGCTATCATGTAATGCCCATTTTATGATCTAAATTTTTAGGAAAAAAATCAACATTTCTTATGCCAACCAGCAATAGCAGGTAGCTTCCTTAACTCAATAAAAAAGTACCTGTAAAAACAGACAGTAAACATTATACTTAATGACAGATAAGAATGTTAAGAACGTTCCCTTGAAGACCAGAAAAAGAACTAAGAATATCTGCTATCATCCCTTTATTCAAATTTTTGCTATAGAACCCAGCCAACACAATAAAATAAGAAATCAAAAATAAATTATTAAAATCACAAATATTTGCAGATGATATATATGATCATGAACATAGAAAACCACAAAAATATATCAATTCATTATTAAAATTAGTGAGAGAGTTTGGCAAGGTTGTCAGCTAAAAACCAACGCAGAAAAAATCAACTACATCCCTATATGCCAGCAACAAATAGTAGTTGCAGAAAACGTCATACAGCACTAAAAATAAACAAACTACAAGTATATGCGTCAACATGGATGAAACTCACAGACATAGTGATGGGTTTAAGAAGCAGGTGGGGTGTGGACACAACATCAATCAGGGTACCTGATCTCAAACCAGGCACAGTGGGGACCAAAGGGAGGCCCAAACTTGACCCGTACGATGTCCACTTGTGTACTGAATCCCGAATTGTACCCCACCTCTTTAAAATAAAATACATACTTAAAAAAAGAAGCAAGCCGCAAAACACATATACTGTATTATTCCACTTATAACAAACTCAAAAACAAGTACAATTAAAGAATTTATTAGGGAGGGATGCATATACATTGATGGGGATGCAATAAAGGAGAGGAAGGAAAGGAAAATCACAAAAGTGAGGATGTCGGTTACCTCTGGGAGAAGACAGTTAACAGTAAGGGTGTACATAGTCCTTCAATGTTTGTGCTTATTTTCATTTTTAAATTGCAACTATGTACGTTTTTATACTCTTCTGATATATTTCACAATTTTTAAAAAGTCAAAGAGTGATCAGAGATAAGGACAAAATCTGGTAAGTGCTAAACGCCTGCATAAGGAAATGGTAGCTATGCCGTTTAAAGTTCCCTCCCACCTCCGCCCCACCCCTCACCTCCGCCTCAGCCCCCCGCCATCCATCCCACCCCCCTACCTCCATCCCAACTTCTCACTCCCCGATATATTTCTGAGTTTTCCAACATCTAATCATGAAAACAAATATTTCTCTCTGGTATCAGGTTAAGTAAGGACCTTCAGGGATAATTCAATCCTATTTGGTGTGTTCATGCATTCTCAGAGTTTTTGCCGTTATTATTATCTCAGAGCACAATTACCGTTATGCTTGGAAAATGCTATTTCCACTGCTTCCCATGCCCTTTTTAGATATTGCTACTTGAATGATGTGCTGTTACTTAAAATTACGTCTCTGGATTGACAATCTATGTTGAGTTTATAATTTTTTTTTTTTGAGTCAGAGTCTCTCTGTTGCTTATGGCTTCTATAGCCTTGACCTGCTGGGCTCAGGCGATCCTTGAACCTCAGTCTTCCTAGCAGCTGGAACTACAGGTGTGTACCACCATGTACAGTTAATTTTTTTGATTTATTGTAGAGACAAGATCTCGTCACGTTGTCAAGGTTGGCCTCGAACCTCTGGTCTCTGGCAATCCTCTTGCCTCCACCTCCCAAAGTGCTGGGATTATAGGCCTGAGCCACCAGGTCCAGCAATAATCTTCTTAAATATACACTTTCTCCCTGAGTTCACTCACGGTGTCAGTGTTAATATTATCTATATGTTGCATCTTCCTAACATTTTACTCCAACGCTAAGCCTCTCTTGTGAGTTCCAAGTTCATCTATCAACTGCCTATTCAATATCTCAATGTGGATATCTCACTGGCATCTCAAGCTGACTCATCAAATATGAAATTTTGCCTGATTAAGGGCATGAACATCATAGGCACGCTCGGACGATGACAGATAGTTTTGCTTTGCTGGTCTTAGTGTGGGGGATTGGACAGAGTTGCAGAAGATGTGACCAGAAAGACAGTTTGGGGACATAGAGTATACTGGAAAGCCTTTGATGTTTTGCTTGTTTGGTCCTTTTGGACAATGGCGAGTGACCAAGGAATTTTTATTTTCTGTTCATTTATTCACACAATGCATATTAAGTGAGGACATTTAATTAAATGGACATGAGAACTGCGTACTGTGCTCAGCAGTGAGGACACATCCATATCCGTAAGTCAGAGTTTCTGTCTTCTTGGAAATTCGCCTCTCATGATTTATGCCATTATATTTCCATTTTAGAATGAGAACTTTGTAGATATGGAAGAGATGAATTAGAGAATTAGACTAGAGAGAAAAGTTAGGAGGTAAGGATGCAGACAGTCTGACCTAAAGCAACTGGGAGGTAAAGATGAAGAAGGATGGCTGGGCGTGGTGGCTCAACCCAAATCCCAGCACTTTGGGAGGCCAAGGTGAGAGGATTGCCTGAGCCTGGGGGTGCGAGACCAGCCTGGGCAACTTGGTGAGACGTCGTCTCTGCAATAAGTCACAAAAACTAGCCGGACGTGGTGGTGTGCATCTGTAGTTTCAGCTACTTGGAAGACTGAGGCAGAAGAATCACCTGAACCTAGCAGTTCGAGGCTGCGGTGGCCGTGAGTGTGCCACTGCACTTCAGCCTGGGCGACAAGAGTGAGACTCCAACTCAAAAAACAAACAAACAAAGATGAACAAACAAAGAAGGAGTCCTCAGAGTGTCAGGGGGAAAATGAATTGGAATTGGCGTCAGGTTAGAAAGAATAGAATGGGGAAGTGTAGCTAAGAAAGGAACTGGGGATGGCTCAGAAGGCTCGAGGGATGGCAGTGCCTTTACCCGGGTAGGTGATGTGGAAGGAGGAGAAGTATAGACAGATGGCACCTGACTTCAGTTTGGGCAGTGAGCCTGAGATGTCTGCGGGACATTCAGTGAGGAGGCTGAGGAGCTAATGAGACATGGGATCTTGTTTCGGGGGGAAGCTGCAGGGGAAGGCATTGTCCACCTATAGGACATGATAGCTGAGCATGGGGCAGAGGGCCAGGTAGCATGGAACTGGGGAGGAAAGCCAACGGGATCATTCCTGTGACACACAAGAACAAAACTGGCCTGGCTAATTCGTCTCAGCACTGCCATCACTATGAGCCTTGACCTCCTTTTCTCAAAGTTCTGTGTGTCTACCTCCCACCGTCCCATTATTTATTCGAGGAAGGACAGAAACAACACCACGTGGCAATAGAAAAGTCATGGGTTGGTGGGATTGAAAGATGTCCGGAAATGTTGCCTGCCATACCTAGGATTGCCCAAGTCACAAGTGCAGCCCTAGGTTAAAGCGTCAGGCACTTCATTCCCTAATAGATTGCAAACACTATACTTAATAGAATATGTGTGTAGTTATCAACATTAGTGATACCACTGTTAATAATAATATCCCCCAAAAAGATATGCTGAAGTACTAACCCCTAGAACCTCAGAATGTGATCGTATTTGGAATTAGAGTCTTTAGAGAGGCAATTAAGTTAAGCTGTGGTCATCAGGGTGGGCTCTGATCCAGTATGACTGTGTCCTTATAAAAAGGGGATATTTAAGCCGGGCTCGGTGGCTCAGCCTGTGATCCCAGCACTTTGGGAGGCCAAGGTATGTGGATTGCCTGAGCCTGCGGGATCGAGACCAGCCGGGGCAACTTGGCGAGACCTCGCCTCTACAATAAATCAAAAAAATTAGTCGGGCGTGGTAGCGTGCACCTGTAATTTCCACCAGAGCCCAGCGGGTAGATGCTGGGGTGGTCGTGAACATGTTACTGCACTCCAGCCTGGGTGACAGAATGAGACTCCAGCTAAAAAAAAAAAAGCCGGGGGAACAGTTGGACACAGAGACAGACATACACAGGAAGAACGGCATGTGCGGGTGAAGGCAGAGATTGGGGTGATGCCCAGCCAAGGAATGCCAAAGAGTACCCAGCAAACCACCAGTTAGAGGTAGAGGCCTGGAACACATCTTCTGCCACAGTCTTCGGAAGAAAGCAGCTCTGCTGAACTGTTCTAGCCTCCAGAACTGTGAGACAATGCATTTCTGTTGTGTAAGTCCCCGAGTTTGTTTTACTTTGTTATGGCAGCCTTAGCATACAAGGCTGTGTAGCACACGATGTGTTATCAAACGCATTTTTTGCTCATTCTCATTTGACCCTCCCAATGACTCCCTGTGGAAGGAAGACATGACCAGTGACCCTTTTTACGGGGGAGGAAGATAAAACTATCAGGACACAGTCATTTTAATGGGGAGACTGTGAAGTAATGTCACACGTGGGGCACAGCGCACTAACCAGCACTGCCTTAGTAGAGTGTGATGGTTAAAAAAAAGTGGGTCCCAGAGTCAGCAGCCCAGGCTCCGGTTTCAGTGCTGGTAGCTCTGACTGTGTGGTCCGGAGCAAGTTCTTTAACCAACTCTCTACCCCGTACGATTGGAGGAAATAATATCTAAGGTTCTCCTGAGGATTAAACGCGCTAACTCCTGTGAAATGTTTAGCACAGTGGCTGCTATATTATGATGTGCTCAACAAATGGTAGCTATTTTAGAATAATCATTTACGGGAAATTACAAGGGAGTAGAGAAGGCCTTCGGTAATTTCAAGGGCGATACAATCATGGTTGCCTCTCGTAAATGTACTGTGCAAAAGGTCTGTCCTAAATGCGTTGTGTGTATTTAATGGCCTCTCTGTGTCTAGGAGTGGGAGTACGTGGCATCTGCTTCTTAGACCTCAGGCAGACATGGCCACTTGGTGACTCTCCTCCGTGGCCAATTCAGTCACTTGTGGAGGCCCTCTCCCGAGGTCAAGTCCATCTTGACCCTCCAGGAAACTTTCCATGGTAGTGATAAAGGTCGAGGCTGCCTCGTTTAGATGTCAGGCAGAGAAAAACGGAAAGGATTGAGGGGGTTCCAGGCAGCCGGGAACGAGTCAGTTCAAAGGTCACAATGTAAAGCTTGGGTTTTGATATAGATGGGTCCCACATGCCTTGAACTTTGAAGTCACTGCATAAGGTTTCACTATAAGCAAGTTCGCCATAAAGGGATTTCGCTACACAAATAACGAATAAAGAAATGCAATCTCCATCCTGAACTTAAAAAATGCAATTAAAATTGGTGCAGGCCCACTCAGCCTTGCCAAATCCTGCTTTAAATAACAGTTTGGAGAATCACAAACTTCAATTACTTTTGGCAATGTCTTGGTTTTCCATGAGGCCCTATAGGTTATTAAATGTAGCTATTTAGCTTGCTAATGAGTAGTTTATCCTACATTCAATTAGGTTGGTTTTCCCTCCTTTTTTTAAAAATTTCTCTCTCTTTTTATTTTTCGACCCACTCAAAGAATTGATGATAATTAAGGGAAAGCTGTCAGGAGTCCAGGATTTTTATCCAAGATATCTTTATAGTTCTAAGGTTACCTGGGTAGAAATCTGACTTGATCTTGTAAACTTAATGCCTATCTTTCACCTCAGGAGTGGCTATCAAAATAGTAATAATAGTAAGAAAAACTGCAGTTATATGTTCTAGGCAACACCTTTCGAACCCTTCTAAATATTTCACATTTTTCTCTTAATACCTTTGTGTCGTAGACAAGGCATAGATTTATTACTCTTTTTAAAAGCAATGAGGCAAAGGAGAATAAACAAATGTTCCCAGATTATAAACTTCATCATGAACAAAGCAGAACAAAACATGAGCACGTAATGTGGTGTGAATTCTGTGTTCATTTCTTCACACTATCTAGTTCCCTGGTTTCTCTCTCACTCTCAAGTGACTGAAGAATTGAGATCAGAAGATACTTATAGTATTTTTGTGTGTTTCTAATTGCCAGATTTATCAAGGTGTACCTGTGAAATACATATCAGAAAAGGCAAAATTTAAATAATCAATGACAAAATGTCCAACCATAAAGAAAAAAAGGCCAGACCACGTGCGGTGGCTCAAGCCTGTAATCCCAGCACTTTGGGAGGCTGAGGTGAGAGGATTGCCTGAGCCCAGGGGTTCGAGACCAGTCTGGGCAACTTGGCAAGACCTCATCTCTACAATAAATCAAGAAATTAGCTGAGCGTGGTGGCACGCGACTGTAGTTCCAGCTACTTGGAAGGCTGTGGCAGAAGGATTGCCTGAGCCTAGCAGGTCCAGGCTGAGGTGGTGGTGAGTGTGTCACTACCCTCCAGCCTGGGCAACAGAGTGAGACTCAGACTCAAAAAATAAACAAAGTTTTAAAAGTAAAATTGAAATTAACATATTGTCTCAGGTCAAGATGCTTTCACACTCTGGGAGGCCGAAGTGAGAGGTTCGCCTGAACCCACGGGTTCAAGACCAGCCTGGGCAACTTGGTGAGACCTCATCTCTACAACAAATCAAAAAAATTAGCCTGGTATGGTGGCATGCACCTATAGTTCCAGCTACTTGGAAGGCTGTCACGGAAGGATCGCCTGAGTCCAGCTGGTGGAGGCTGAGGTGGTCGTGAGAGCGTGCCACTGCACTCCAGCCTGGGTGACAGAGTGAGATTCCGTCTCAAAAAAAAAAAAAAGAAAAGAAAAGAAAAAAAGACTAATTAAAGAACTCTCAGATACTTATCAGCTCCATCTGCAGCTCCAAAGTGAGGCCACACTTTGGGGTTCCAGTCACATCGGGCCAATTTAACTTTTTAATCGAGTCAGCCTCTGCTCAATATTAGACACGCAGGTTAAGTGTGTGGAAGAGAAAAAGACAGGTCATAGACAGCCTGCCTCTTGCAGAAGTCTGTGGTCACCAACTGCCCCCAACTTGGACCCAGTGAGAACTCAGTGAGAGCTCAGTCATTTTGGGAACAAACGTGTCGCCCGTATGAGATACAAAAATCTAGACAAAGGGTAGGCCCACCTAGTGAGACACGTGCGTGGGTCATTCGACACAGGAGAACATTGAGAGGTGACTTCCAGCTCCCACACGGCTCCACCCCCCTTCTCCTCCATCTCCCATAAAGCCCTTCTTCCCCCATGCCCACTTAGCTCCGGACTAGATTGACTCAGACATTGGCAGAAAGGACAACCCGTCAGCCTGACACTGGAGCCACCTGCCTCCATCTCAGGGGCCTTCTTGATTCTCTGTCTGTGCTTCTGCCTCTCCACTTGTTCTTCGCTCCTGCCCCAGTCATGTCCTGGTTTCCGGGACCAGAAACACCGGTCCAGACCCTACAGCACTCTTCCTTCTGCCGGCCAACTTGCGCCTTGGCCCTCACGGCCTCTCATCATAAACAGAGCCCAGTCAGCAAACCCCAGGCCGCCCCTGGGTCTTGGCATCTTTTGGCTGTCCTGGTACCTCCTTGCTCTGGCCCAAGGCTCAGAGCAACTCCTTACTCCCACATCTGGTTTGACCAAAATATAGCTAATATTTATTAAGCACTTACTAAGTACCAGGCACTCTTTTAAGCCTGTTTAAGTATGTTGTAATCGCCGCAACAACTTTATAAAGTAGATATTATTATTCCCTGTTAGTGAGGGAAACTTAAACACAGAGAGATTCAATCATTTGTTCCAAGCCATCCGTCCCAGAATACCCTCTCTCCATCTCCCCAGTAGCCTCTGCTGAGGCCTCTTTAAGAAAAGCCGTTCCACCTGATCTCAAGCCAGGCGAAGTGGGGGACCAAAGTGAGGCCCGAACTTTACCTGGAAAATGACCATTTGTATACCTAACTCTGAATGGTACCCTAGATCTTTAAAATAAAAATTAAAGAAGAAAAGTAGTTCCATAGTGGTTGGATAGAACCCTCTCGGCCACAAATCCAGAATGCTAACGGGTCCTCATCCCGCCAACACTTCTTTTTCTTAAAACCTCAGAGTCTTGATGTGATGGGAAGCAAACAACGGGGTCATGGGGGCGTTCTCTGGCTCTCCACTATGGAGCAGGCCCTCTCTCCACCCCAAGCCCCTTTTCCTCGGGGCTTCCCAGTGCCAACCCGTTTTTCTCTACGCAGAGCCCTCATTCTCCACCGCCCCAGGCCTTCAGCTGTTCTTGGGGCTCCTTGTTATTTGCACATTGTCATTAATGGATCAGTCCCCATCGTAAGCTTTCCAAATAGAGGCCTGGCCTGCCAGATCGTAAAGGTTAGGCCGGTGTATTCCAGAGGGCTGTGTCAGATGAGGAATTCTATTAGAAAGCTTTGCATCTGGAGTTTTCTAATGGTGCCTTCCGGCAAAAAAAAATTAAAATGAAACCACCAACCAACAACCCCTCCCCACCCCCACCGCCGCCGCCGGTTCCAGCTTTCCCCACAGCAAGATTTCTGACTTGGTTAAATAGAATTCATTAATAAGCAAGGGGGAAAATCACTCGAGGCAGTTTACTCTCGAAAATGTAAACTGTTAAAACATTTTGTGGTTACAAGCATTCTGAAAATCATGCGTTTTCTTCCAGTGTTTTGTGATTTCTCAGGATCAGTGATTCTCTGACACACGCAGGAATCGTGAAGGAGATGGTCGAATCTAAGACTATTTAGCTTTCAGGGTTTTTTTTTTTAAATGATCGTGACGTACTTGGGGGTTTGAAATCTGGAGTGACCATTTACTTGGACTTTCTCTGCTTTCTGCCACCTTGTTTCTCCCCCTAAAAATAAGAAATTTTTCCCCCGAGGGAAGTGTATAGTGTAGGAGAAATCCTTGGGCCTCTTACATGAATCAGATTTGTCCACCCTTTTTCTCTCTCCTTCCCTTCCTGCTTCTCACTCCCCAATTCCCTCTACCCCCTCCCCCTCTAGTCTGTCCCTGTCTCTCTCTAACACACACACACACACACACACACACACACACACACACACACGTACACACACTGGGATGGGGGTGTTGTAGAAAGAACCCAAGAAACACAGGACTCTGGGAGGAGGGAACCGTGGAGCCTTCCTTGCAGGGGGGTTCCCAACCTGCCTTTGTCTGAAAACTGGGCACGGGGCCAGCCTCAGCCCCGCGGATTGCCACTCTTGGCCTCCAGCCCAGTGATGGATCTGACTGTCATTTCCCTACCCCCAGTGAGGCAGGAGGCAAACTGAGAAGAGGGGTGAGGCCACACAACAGAGCTCGGTCTGGGAAAGGGGGCAGGAGTGGCGACACTGGAGTTAGGACTCGGCTGGGGAGGTGGAGGACGCGGCCAGGACTGGGCCCTCCTGTCAGCCTCCGGCTCCTCTGTTCGCATCCATTAGAAACAACCCGGGATGGTAACAACTCCATCAGGAGAATGTTGCAGTCAGGCAGCAAGATGGGAGGCAGGATAGCTGTGGCTCTCTCACATGGAACGACGAGACGCTGGTACACATCAACCTCATTTTTAAAAAGATGGAAAAGGGAAGTCAGCGATCTTCTTTGGGAGTGAATTTCATAGTTTAATGCCTCTCACAAGCAAGTAACTCTTACACCCAACTTAAATCTCTCATGCAACAGACCGATCCCTATTTAAAGTGTGTTGCCATCGTCAGGGAAATAAGGCTGACAACATTTGGAAGCCGACAAAATGACAGCTTCTGTGAACTTAAGAAAAAAAATAAAATAAAATATAGCTATAATCACTGTAAGACTCTCCTGGTTTGAATGGGTGTTTTTTTTCAACCCCTCCAAAAATTGTATATTTGGCTATTGTTTGTGAATGTCGTTTCTCTCGAATAAATGTATGGCATGCCAGAGATGTAAAGAATCTGAGAGTTCATCTAAACCAATTTCCCTTACCTTTCTGATGAGGAAATGGAGACTCAGAGAGGCCAAATGACTAGACCCAGAACACACAGGGAGAAGGGTTAGAGAAAGAATTAGAACAGAGACAAAGCAGACCTCACTCAGTCTTTCTCTCTCTCTCTCTTTCTCTCTCTCTCTCTCTCTCTCTCTCTCTCTCTCCCCCCCTCATACCTTCCCTGTCTTTCTCAACTTCAACCCAATTTTGAAATGTGTCTTTCTTCCCATGGCACCAGCTCATATATCTGTTTATATCATATATTATATCCGTTTATTCATCTGTATCTGTCACGAAATCATGAAATCATGATTCATCTCTCCTGTTCTCTATCGAATCCTTACGATCCAGAAAAAGACTGGACTGTAGTCGATTCCAACAGGTATTTGTGAATGATGAATCAATTACTGGGAGAGTGATAATAACATCGGTGCTGATAGAGTACAATCGGAGGAAAAAAATAAACAGGCGTTGGAAGTTGGAAATGCCATCAGAAGCCATGTTTTGATTCCACCGATTTTCCCCTTCGTAGTGAGTTGCAGGCATTGGTGCTTGTGGGAGAAATCTGCATTCATGTCCTAAGAAGACAGTGAAAGGGCAGGAGAGAACCTGGTAACTGTTCAAAAGCCCATTTATCTCTGGCAGGTGAGAAATTTCAGTCTCTCCACAAGACGACTGACACCATCAGCGAAAGAAAAGCCTTACCTGGTGAACACCTCTCAGAGGCTGGACCCCTCTCCAGGGTTCAGAGTGTTGCTACCCAACTGTGTGTTTCTTTAGACATACAGCCTCACAGACTTCTCCCAGCTGGGGCTTCTCACCGGTGGCAGGGCTGGAGGTCACGAGTGCTGTTCACCAAAGATTTCCAACTCTCTGCCTTCTGGGCATATGGTGGGAGTTCACTTGGAGCCTGGAGAGCCGAGTGAGGCCTCGTGACCAGATCCAGGCAGGGAGCTTTCAGAAGAACTTTTAGTTGCTGGTTCCAAGATCTCCAGAGCTCTCTTCCATTTGCCAAGGCAAGGAGCCGTGTTCGTGAACGTAGTACTTCCTTAGCCTGGCTCCTTATGTGAGGAGACACAAGCAGCATCCTGCGATGAACACAGAGCACGAGAGAGGAGAAAGCCACCAGGGTCTGGGCATCGTCACAGTGTACGACCTAGGCTGGCTATGTGTGGAGTAACTGAAAGCGGTGTCATGAGCGTGGCACTTAATAGTATTAAATCCTGTGAATGGAAAATTACCCCCTTTCCAAAACTCTTCTAGTCATTCAGATGAGTCAAGGAGAAGGTGTTATTTGGAGGATGACATGCCTTTACGAGCTCTCCTGCATCGCTCACTTTCATTTTTAACAGAGAGCAGGACTGGACTCAGAGCTCAGCGTATCTGGCTGGAATTGAATTCTGTTGGTTTGTCTTCACATTTTATTTTAGAGTGACCTCTATGTATGGAATGTGATACTGGATTTTATTTTGTCATAGGAATGTGGGGTACCGGTGAGGCTTGACTACATAAGTGGGCTGCATGCAGGTGAGGCTTGGGCTTCTAACTGGTCCTCACTCCCCAGGTCGTGGACCAAGTATGCCTCGTGTTGGGACGTGCTCCCCACTCTCCTCCCTCCTTCTGTGTTTTTTCAATATATGGAAGGTTATAAAATATCCTTTGAAAATATACTTATTTAAATTCTAGGACTATAACTAACGCTTCCACAGTGCATATTCTGTGACAGACCTGTTTTAAGTTGTTGGCGTAGACGTCACTCTCTTAACAATCCTGTGAAATGGGTACTATGATTATCTCCACTTACTAGATGAAGAAATGGAGGCACGGAGATTAAATAAGCAGCCAAAGCCCGCCCCGCCCCCCCGCCCCCGTTAGTAAGTGACGGAACCAGAGTTCAAATCCAGACAGTCTGGTTCTACAATTTGCACTCTGTGAATTGATCTTTTAAAAATATTATTTATCTTATTGTTTCATTGACATGTGCCCACAGCAAAAATTATGAAGGCAATATACACATGAAAAACCATTATTTCCTCCTTTGCCAATAAGGAGCTCTGCTTTGCCCCCCTGCCACAGAATGACCTTTTCCCAGACTCAACCATCTGTATTCCTGTGCAGGCCAGAGAGCGCTTTGCCTTGGCTTCCAAACAGAGCCTGTGGGGCCCAGGAACTTGGGGCAAGAATCTTCTGTGTGGCCACAGAAGGAAGATGTATCTGTGAGAGGCTGGAGGAAGAGAGAAGGACTATGGATGGACCAGCAAGGAACAAGGGAGTGACTGTTTGTATCTAAAACTTTTATCTTCAGAGATACTCTCCTTCCAGAAGGCCTGGGGCTATGAGCACCCGATCAACACATGGATTACGTTCTCACCCACCCATTCACAGTGCCAGTCAGCCCCAGCTGTTCCCAAATCCCCTCTGTTTAGGGGGCTCAAAGGAGGCACTCTGATAACAATCCATTTATTAGAAATAGGCATTTCTGGTAGGGCGTGGTGGCTCATGCCTATAATCCCAGCACTTTGGCAGGCTGAGGTGAGAAGATTGCTTGAGACCAGGCAAAGTACTGTGACCTCGTCTCTACCAAAAAAGAAAAAAATTAGCTGGGTGTGGTGGTGTGTGTCTGTAGTTCCGACTACTCAGGAGGTTGAGACAGAAGGATCACTTGAGTCCAGGAAGTCGAGGCTGCAGTGAGCAGAGATACCACCACTGCACTCCAACCTGGGCAACAGAGCAAGATCCTGATGAAGGAAGGAAGGAAAGAAGGAAGGAAGGAAGGAAGGAAGGAAGGAAAGAAGGAAGGAAGGAAGAGAAAGAACTAAATATTTCTGTGTGTATTTTCTTTTAGGATTTTTCAGCCCTTGGGACATCTTATGTAGACTGCTTATTACTGTAATTTTTACACAAAGAAATTTAAAATAAACTTCCCCTTGAAAGGTATCTAGCACGGAATACTCCGGTTCCTTTGTGTGGTAGGTTGCTAATATTATTGGGAAGCTTT
>CAUYQG010130780.1:0-13351 GCA_963574415.1 Tarsius wallacei
CTCAGCCTTCCAAGTAGCTGGAACTACAGGCGCGTGCTACCATGCCCGGCTAATTTTTTTGATTTATTGTAGAGATGAGGTCTCGCCAAGTTGCCCAGGCAGGTCTCGAACCCGCGGGCTCAGGCAATCCATTCACCTCAGCCTTCCAAAGCGTGGGATTACAGGCTGAGCCACCGAGCCCGGCTCAAAAAAGTTTTTAAAAACTTTTTTTATTAGAGATGAGGTCTTGCTATGCTGCCCATGCTGGTCTCAAACTCCTGGACTCAAGCAATCCTGCCACTTCAGCCTCCCAAAGTGCTGGGATTCCAGGCATGAGCCATCACATCCAGCCTTGATAAAAAAAGATTAAGATGGTAAATGAGAAGAAAAAAAAGTTAGAAGACCATCCATTAAGGTCCAACAGGCCAGTAACTGGAACTTCAGAGAAGAAAGGAAAAAACATTGGAAAAATTAATCAAGAACTGAATGACATGAACTTCCAAATTAAAAAAGCCAACAGCCCACTCACTGAGCCACACTGAGGACTCAGCAGCCTCGCCTTCAGACCCCTCACTTCCTGACACTCTGTCCCCACTACCTGCCTTCTCCCGCCACCATCTTCCACAGGCTGTTTCCACCAAGGAAAAGGAATCTATCATATGTCCGCTATCCAAAATCTCTACTTTTTTGACCCCTTTGCTGATGCAAGTAAGGGTGATAACCTGCCTCCTGCTGGCACTGAGGATTATATCCATATAAGAATTCAATAGAGAGGCCGGGCTCGGTGGTTCAGCATGTAATCCCAGCACTTTGGGAGGCCGAGGCAAGTGGATTGCCTGAGCCCACAAGTTCAAGACCAGCCTGGGTAACTTGGTGAGACCTCATCTCTAAAATAAATTTTTAAAATTAAAATAAATTTTAAAAATTAGCTGGGCATGGTAGTGCACGCCTGTAGTTCCAGCTACTTGGAAGACTGAGGCAGAAGGATCGCCGGAGCCCAGCAGGTTGACACTGGGGTGGCCATGAGTATGCCACTGCACTCCAGCCTGGGAATCAGAGTGAGACTCCAACTCAAAAAATAATAAAATAATAATTCAACAGAGAAACGGCAGAAGGTCCCTACTACTGTCCAAGGCATCGCTCATGATCACGATAAAAAAAAACCCAATGAAAGCGTTCAAGAAGAAATTTGCCTGCAATGGTTCTGTAATTTGAACACCAAAATACTGAGAAGAAATTCAGCTACAGCGTAATCAGTGCAAGAACATATATATACTAGTGCCTCGTAGAGACTGGACTGGCTAAGGACAATCAGCTGAGGGTTCATGGGTTTTAAGTGCTTGTGGCTCACTGAAGCTTAAGTGAGGATTTCCTAGCAATGAGTAGAATTTCCCGTCTGTCCCTTGACACAAGTTTGAAAACCTCACAGCTTGCATAATGGAACCATTTTGGGTCTGCCTTTAAATTGGACTAGTGTAACTCCTTCATGCAATAAACTGAAAAGAGTCATTAAAAAAAAAAAAAAGGCCAACAGTGCCAGGTATGGTAGCTTGTGTGTGTAATTCCAGCTCCTAGGGAGGCTGAAATAGGCGGATCATTTGAGGTCAAGAGTTCAAGACCAGCCTGGGAAACATAGTAAAATCTCATTTTTAAAAAAATGAATTAAGTTTCTAAAAATATTAGTGTCAGGGCTAGGCTCAGTGGCGCAGCCTGTAATCCCAGCACTTTGGGAGGCCGAAGAGAGTGGATTGCCTGAGCCCGCAGATTCGAGACCAGCCCGGGCAACTTGGTGAGACCTCATCTCTACAATAAGTCAAAAATTAGCCAGGTGTGGTGGTGCACCTATAGCTCCGGCTGTGCAAGAAGGCCGAGGCAGAAGGATCGCCGGAGTCAAGCAGGTCGACACTGAGGTGGCTGTGAGTGTGCCACTGCACTCCAGCCTAGGCGACAGAGTGAGACTCCAACTCAAAAAAAAAAAAAAATTAGTGTTGGGAAAACTGGGTAACCATATGGTTGGTCACCCTATTTTGGTTTATGAGCAAGAAAATGTCCAGGAAAATAAAAACATAGATTAAAAACATGGGAAAAGTTTAACATTTATTTTCAGAGTGGGAAAAAAGTCTTTCACATCTTATCACAAAATTCAGAAGCCAAGTTTGAGGGAAAAAACTGGGGGAAAATACTGACAAGAAATAGCAAAAGCTAATCACCATAAGACATTCACAGGGAAAAAAATGTAAATGGCTGGTGTGATATAAATAGAATAATATAAATTAAAACCAAAACAAAATACCATTTTTCACCTTTCAGACTGGTCAAAAGCCAAGAAGTTTAACAACAAAGTCTTATGTCAGGTATTCTCACATTGGTGCAAGTGACTCAGTGTCTGCAGGACAATTTGGAAGAAACTATCAAAATCATAAATGCTAAATTTCAAACAATTCCATTTCCAGGACTTTATATTGCAGTTGTACCTCCACAAGTACACAAGACACACATAACTACAAAAGTCATTGCAACAATATATCAATTCCCCCAACAACTATCACATAGAGTTGATAATACATTAATAAATAAAACATCATGCAATCATGTCAAAGTAGAGCTGAAATTCAACTCAATAGGCAAAATTCCTACATGCTTTTCACACAAAAACTGATAGCTTGATTTTAAAATTTATATGGTAATGCAAATCAAGTGTAATAGCCAAAACATTTTTTAAAAACAGAAAAACTGATACTATCTGATTTTAGGACTTTCTATAAAGTCACAAAAATCAAGACAGTATAATAATACTGACAAGGACCCATATATTTATGATCAATTAAATTTCAACAATATCAAGGCAAGTTAACAGGGAAAAGAAAGTCTTTTCAAAAAACGGTGCTAGAACTGCTGTATATTTACATAAATTTTTAAAAACTGTTATGTCCAATAACCAAAATTTGAAAACAATCCCTAAGTCAGGTAAATGGATGAACAAAACGTAGTGTATCAATACAATAGAAAACCACTCAGCAATAAAAAGAAACAAAGCTAATACATGAAACAATATGGATAAACCTCACAATCATTATGCTGAGTGAAAAAGTTAGACACAAGAGGATATATACTCTATGATTCAACTTACCATGAAACTCTAGGAAACACAAACTAATTTATAGCAACAGAAAGTAGATCAGTCATTGCCTGAGGTCAAGAGTAGAGTGATAAACTTTTGGGGTTGATGGAAATGTTCTGTATCTTGAGTGTGATGGTGATACCATCAGTGTTTAAATCTGTCAAAACCCACCTTAAAACTGTTATTTTAAGAGAGGACAGCTTAATTACACTTTAATAAATCTGTCCAACAAATAAAGCTATACTTTATGTGGACAATACTAAGCCAAAAAAGTAAGGCACAGAACAGGGAATACAGCATTATGTTCCTTTGTGTAAAGAGAGAAGAGAGACAGTGGGAGAAAGAAAATACACAGAAACATATGTTTGCTTATGCATATGATAGGTCTAAACTAAAAATATAATAAACTAAAAATAGTGATAATTTCTAGGAAAGAGAACTATGGAACCAAGTGTCAGAAGTATGAGAAAAGCTTTTTTTTTACTATATACTCCCTTAAGTGTTTTATTATATAAATACATAACCTTGCCAAAAAATAAAATGTAAACTGGTGTGGTGGCTCACACCTATAATCCCAGCACACTTTGGGAGGCCGAGGTGAGAGGACTGCCTGAGCCCATGGGGTTCAATTTGGCGAGACCTCATCTCTACAATAAATCAAAATACTAGCCGGGCGTTGTGGCACATGCCTACAGTTACAGCTCCTTGGAAGGTTGAGGTAAAAGGATTGCCTGAGTCCAGCAGGTCGAGGCTGCGGTGGCCAAGAGCATGCCACTGCACTCCAGCCTGGGCGACAGAGTAAGACTCCAACCCGGAAATAAAAAATAAAAAATAAAAATGTAAGTTGCATTTCCCTGCAAGTACAAAGTATATTTAGTACACTAACTAATCATCTTGGAAGACACTAAATTGTTAAAGTATAAGCCACTTACCTTAGTGAAATAGAAATCATGTCACCTTTTTCTTTAAGCTGATTGATGATGCTTCTAATGAACAATGCTTCTAATTACTTCCTGTGTGTTTGGTAATTAATCTTAAAAACAAACAATCAAAAAAGAAATTCTATAGCAAAAGCAAAAACAAGCTATTGAAAAAAATAAGAATACAAAAAGCATCGTTTACTAACTTATACATTAATACAATTTAGGCTAATCCAAACAATGGCCTAAAGCTGGGCACAGTGGCTCAGCCACTTGCAGTATTCCTAGTGCTTTGGGAGGCTGAGGCGGGAGGACTTCTTGAGCACAGGAGTTCAAGACCAGGCTAGGCAACATAGCTAGACCTCATCTCTACAAGAAATTAGACAGGTGTGGTGGCACGTGCTTGTAGTCTCAGCTATTTGAGAAGCTGAGGCAAAAGGAACACCTAAGCCCAGGAGGTCAAGGTGGCGGTGAGCTGTGACTCTGCCACTGCATTCCAGTCTGGGCAACAGAGTGACATGAGACTCAAAACAAACAACAGCAAAACAACTGTCTTTCATTTTTGTTATTTTTCACTATTGTATGCAAAATATCACACAACTGCTATGGTTTTTTTGTTTGTTTTTTTTTTAATCGGGGTCTCACTCTGTCACCTAGGCTGGAGTGCAGTGGCACAATCATGGCTATTGCAGCCTCGACCTTCTAAGCTCAGACGATCCTTATGCCTCAGCCTCTTGAGTAGCTGGGACTATGGACATGTGCCACCATGTCAAGTTAATTTTTTTATTTATTGTAGAGTTGAGGGCTCACCATTTTGCCCAGGCTGGTTTCGAACTCCTGGGCTCCTATGATCCTTGCGCTTCAGCCTCCCAATATTGTGGGATTACAGGAGTACACCACTATGCCCAGCCAGATTTGGCTATTCTTCAAAAATAATCACTATCACCTACCTTAAACGCCACCTCCATGGAAGACATATACTTTCCTTCCCAAGTAATGGTGGGTTTGATCACATGCCTTACTTAAACCTCATAGAGGACAGAGTATATATACCTCCCTGACCCCACAGCCTCAGCCACCTGACTTGCTTTGGCCAACAGGACGTTAGCCTGTGAATATCCAGTTGTCCAGCACTATGTGTTAAAAAGACTATTCTTTTTTTTTTTTCCTGAGTTGGGGTCTCACTCCGTCGCCCCAGCTGAAGTGCAGTGGCACACTCACGGCCACCCCAGTGTCAACCTGCTGGGCTCTGGTGATCCTTCTGCCTCAGCCTTCCAAGTAGCTGGAACTACAGGTGCGCACTACTGCGCCCACTAATTTTTATTTATTTATCTATTGTAGAGACGAGGTCTTGCCAAGTTGCCTGGGCTGGTCTTGAACCCGCAGGCTCAGGTAACCCACTCACCTCAGTCTCCCAAAGTGTTGGGATTACAGGCTGAGCCACTGAGCCTGGCCCCTTTTGTTTTTTGAGTCAGAGTCTCACTCTCTCACCCAGGCTGGAGTGCAGTGGCACATTCATGGCCACCGCAGCCTCGACCTGCTGGGCTCTGGCGATCTTTCCACCTCAGTCTTCAAAGTAGCTGGAACTACAGGCATACGCCACCACGTCCAGCTAATTTTTTATTTATTGTAGAATTGAGGTCTCACCAAGTTGCCCAGGCTGGTCCCGAACCCATGGTCTCAGGCAATCCTCTCACCTTGGCCTCCCAAAGTGCTGGGATTATAGGTGTGAGTCACCGAGTCCAGCCAAAAAGACTATTCTTTACTCACTGAATTGTCTTGGCACATTTGCCGAAAATCAATTGCCCATAAGTGTACAGCTTTACTTCTAGACTCTCAGTTCTATCCTATTGATCTATATTATCTCAGTTGGGCGCAGGGGTTTACACCTGTAATCCCAGTACTTCGGGAGGCTGAGGCAAGAGGAATGCTTGAGCCCAGGAGTTCAAGACCAGCCTATGCAAAGTAAAACCTCATCTCTAAAAAAATTTTTTAAATTAGCCAGGTATGGTAGTGGGCACCTGTAGTCCTAGCTACTAGGGAGGCTGAGGCAGGAGATTAAGGCTGCAGTGAGTCATAATTGTGCCACTGGACTCCAGCCTGGGTAACAGAATGAGACCCTCACTCAGAAAAAAAAAAAAGAATTTTTTTTTTTTTGAGTTGGAGTCTTACTCTGTCGCCCAGACCGGAATGCAGTGGTCACTCCCGGCCACCGCAGCCTCGACCTGCTGGGCTCCGGCGATCCTTCCGCCTCAGCCTCTCAAGTAGCTGGAACTACAGGCGTGCACTACTACGCCCGGCTAATTTTTGATTTATTGTAGAGATGAGGTCTCGCTTGCCCAGGCAGGTCTCGAACCCACGGGCTCAGGCAATCCACTCACCTCAGCCTCCCAAGGCGAAAAAAAAGAATTTTAACACAAAAGCAACATTAGAGATTAAGAGGGTCTTATCATAATGATAAAAAGTTCAGCTAGGCTTGGTGGCTCAGCCTGTAATCCCAGGTGAGTGGGATTGCCTGAGCCCACGGGTTCGAGACCATCCTGGGCAACTTGGCAAGACCTCATCTCTACAATGAATCAAAAAATTAGCTAGGCGTGGTGGTGCATGCCTGTAGTTCTGGCTATTTGGAAGGCTGAGGCAGAAGAATCACCTGAGCCCAGCAGGTCGATGCTGGGGTGGCCATGAGTGTGTCACCACACTCCAGCCTGGAAGACGGAGTAAGACTCCAACTAGAAAAAATGTATATTATTATTATTGCCAGGCAGGTGACATTTGAGGAAAAAAACTGCCCTAGCAGCCTGGAAAATCAGGCAAATGAAAAGTAATAATTAACTCCAGGGAAAAAGGGAGTATAATCTTTCAGAAGACTATTAGCGCAGCAAGGAAACAGTACTTACATAGTTGTAAGAGCACTCATTATTGGTTAAACCAGTAAGAGAAATAAGGTTCAGCTTTTTTGTTTGTTTATTTTGTTTTGTTTTAAGTAAGAGTCTTACTCTGTTGCCCAGGCTGGAGAGCAGTGGCATGCTTATGGCTACCTCAGGCTCAACCTGCTGAGCTCAGGTGATCCTTCCACCTCAGTCTTCCAAGTAGCTGGAACCACAGGTGTGCATCACCACACCCAGCTAATTTTTTTAATTTATTGTAGAGACAACGTCTCACCAAATTGCCCAGGTTGGTCTCAAACCCCTGGACTCAGGCAATACTCTCTCACCTCTGCCTCCCAAAGTGCTGGGATTACAGGCATGAGCCACCACACCTGGCAAAATTAAGTTCGGTTAAAAAATATAGAAAACGGCCAGGCTTGGTGGCTCAGCCAGTAAATTCCAGCACTTAGCAAGGCTGAGGCAAGTAGCCTGAGCCTGTGAGTTCGAGACTGGTCTGGACAACTTGGTGAGACCTCATCTCTACAATAAACCAAAAATTAGCTGGACATCGTAGAACGTGCCTGTAGTTCTGGCTACTTGACAGGCTGAGGTAGAAGGATTGCCAGAGCCCAGAAGTCAATGCTGGGGTGGCCATGAGCGTGCCACTGCACTCCAGCCTGGGTGATGGAGTGAGACTCCAACTCAAAAAAAAAAGAAAAAGAAATATAGAAAACAGAGGAGAGCTAAATTCTCCATTATTGAGGCAGAAAGTTAACAACAGCTGAAAACTATAAATCAAAATATAGCAGTTATCCATCACCACCAAAAATATGGAGATAGAGTCTAAGGAAAACAGCTAGAAAAGTGAAAGTGAATGCTTCCAGAGAAAGGTGCTGGAGAATGAGGAAAGGTAAGAAGTAGAATATGTCACTGTAAGGCTTTTAGTTCAACTTGACTTTAATTATACTGTACATGTATTATTCTAAAAATTTTGAGGAAGTTCTCCACTTTTACTGCATCAATTTACCCTGGCATTCAAGAGGTCTGCATTATTGGCATATAGAGGTATTAACCATTTTTAAAATTTAGAGTGCATATACAGTATATTTTTAAATGTTACCAAAATGTACATTTTGAAAATAATTACTCCAATGACTCTACAGGTCAAAGAAAATGAAAACAGATAAAGGGATCTATAAATGTGATCCTTTAAAATCACCAAGGGGCCGGGCTTGGTGGCTCAGCCTGTAATCCCACACTTTGGGAGGCTGAGTGGATTGCCTGAGCCCGCGAGTTCGAGACCCGTCTGGGCAACTTGGCAAGACCTCATCTCTACAATAAATCAAAAAATCAGCCAGGCATGGTAGTGTGCGCCTGTAATTCCCACTACTCGGAAGGCTGAGGCGGAAGGATCGCCGGAGCCCAGCAGGTCGAGGTTGAGGTGGCCGGGAGCGGCCACTGCACTCCAGTCTGGGTGACAGAGTGAGACTCCAACTCAAAATAAATAAATAAATAAATAAAATCACCAAGGGTACCTGATCCTAAACCAGGGGAAGGGAGGACCACTTGTAGACCACTTATGTACCTAATCCTGACTTGTATGCCACATCTTTAAAGTTTTTTTTAAAAAGAATATAATTCAAGATACAGAAAAATGTATAGGAAAACTATGCAGGCAGAGATTTCTCACTGGGCTATATAATAAACACCTCAAACTTTAACAGGACCATATCTAAATTCGTATCTTTCTTCCTAAACCTAAAGCTTCCAAAAGATCTTCCCCACCTCAGTAAACTGCAAGTTCATTCTCAACAACTACTTACACATCCTACAAAACAATAAAACAACTATCCCTGTTGCTAAAGTCACCACTGACTCTTCTCTTGAACTTCATAGCCAATCTATCATTAACAAATCCTGTCTACCTTCAAAATGCATCCAAAATCCAACCATTTCTACCACCACCATTTTTGTCCAAGCCACCATTATCTCTCACTTGAATTTGTCCAACAGATTCCTAATTGGTAACCTCGCCCTCAGCTGTAGTCCCTTTCCTACTTCTCCTTCAGTTTCTTCTCAACACAGAGCCAACATTACCCTTTTAAAATTTAAGTCAGGCTCTGCTTATTCCTCTGCTCAAAACCCTCCAGTGACTTTCAACCCACAAAAAAAACCAAAGGTTCAATGTTAACTTATTAACTACAGTACTTTCTAGTCTTACCCTTGCTCCAGTCCACTTGTCACGATGGCTCCCTTGCTAATATACATTTAGCACATTCCCACCTGAGGTTGAGTAAGTTTACCAGGCAGAAGGAAACAGCTTCTGCTTTCAAAGAACTGGTAATTTGTTGTTACAGTATGTTTTAAGAGACAAGTTACCCAAAATAACACAAAATCAGCTTCAATACCAAAACTGGTGAACACACAAATACACACACACAAATATCCTCAATCTTATATAAAAGCAGATAAGAAGCCGGGCTCGGTGGCTCAGCCTGTAATCCCGCGCCTGGGAGGCTGAGGTGAGTGGACTGCCTGAGCCCACGGGTTTGAGACCCGCCTGGGCAGGCAAGACCTCATCTCTACAATAAATCAAAAAAATTAGCCGGGCGTGGTAGCGCGTGCCTGTAGTTCCAGCTACTTGGAAGGCGGAGGCGGAAGGATCGCCAGAGCCCAGCAGGTCGAGGCTGCGGTGGCCGGGAGCGGCCACTGCACTCTAGTCTGGGTGACAGAGTGAGACTCCAACTCAAAAAAAAAAAAAGAAAGAAAGAAAAAAATTTGCTGTAGAGCAAAGCAAATTAGCAAAAACTTTTTTTCTTGAGTTGGAGTCTCACTCTGTCACCCAGGTTGGAGTACAGTGGCACACTCACGGCCACCCCAGTGTCAACCTGCTGGGCTCCAGTGATCCTTCCGCCACAGCTTTCCAAGTAGCCAGAACTATAGGCGTGCGCTACCACACCCAGCTATTTTTTTTTTATTGTAGAGATGAGATCTTGCCAAGTTGCCCAGGATGGTCTTGAACCCACAGGCTCAGGCAATCCACTCACCTTGGCCTCCCAAAGTGCTAGGATTACAGGCTGAGACACCGAGCCCGGCCCAAAACATTGTTAACATAACTTGAGCATAGCCAAATGATCTACACTACCAAGTAGAAGAAAGAGAACACAGATATGATTAACTTTTAGGAATTTTATTTATAACATCAACAAGTCAAATAAAAACAATTACCCTTCCACCTCAATGAAACCACTTCTCCTTCCAAATCACTTCTTAAAATGAATCAGTCTTTTTTCTACACAACCCTAGGACTAATTTACCCACCTCTTCTTTTTTTTGAGTTGGAATCTCACTCCAATGTCCAGACTGGAGTGCAGTGGCATGCTCACAGCCACCCCAGCGTCGACCTGCTGGGCTCTGGTGATCCTTCCACGTCAGCCTTCCAAGTAGCCAGAACTACAGGCGCACGCTACCACATCCAGCTAATTTTTGATTTATTGTAGAAACGAAGTCTCGCCAAGTTGCCGGGGCTGTTCTCTAACCCACGGGCTCAGGCAATCCACTCGCCTTAGCCTCCCAAAGTGCTGGGATTACAGGCTAAGCCACCGAGCCCAGCCTCAACCTTTTCTTGATGTTTCATACATCACTGGAATCTTTTAGCCATCTTAAGGTACAGTAATCCCATAATATTTACTGTGGTTCCATCAAAATATTTACTGCAGAATCCTGCTCAATCCCAACATAATTTACAGAAGGACTTTTTCCTCAAGCCACTACAAAAGCCTCTTCAGTTACATAAAACACTGGTACAAATGCAGAAAGCCATATAAACAACTGAGAAAGATTTATCTTCCAATACAACAGAATAGAATAACTTCTCACCAATACTTAGTGTGAAGATAACACAAAAATTTCAAGGTCTATCAACAGCTCACTTAAAGTCTTCAATTTGCATAGATCTGTTTCCACCAACCAAATGCAAGCCCCTCATTATCAGTTATTTTCCCTTATTACCTTCCTAACTCTCCTTTCACTGCACAACTCCCGCTTTCTTAACTCTCTCCACAGGGCCCACATTAACCCCTTTCCTATGAAAATAAGCTTTCTATCTTCAAACCCTTCATATGATACAAAGTGTGCTTCTTAGTACCAATTAAAAATTGGGTCTCTCCAAACTATCTCCTTTTCTCTAAAGCTCCCTGGCAGTGGCTAAATCGTGGCCCACCAAAAATACATCTGAAAAATCCTAATCCCTGAAACCTGAGAATATAACTTTATTTGGGGGGAAAAGATCTTGGCAGACATAATTTAAGTTAAAGATCTTCAGATGAGATCATCCTGGATTATCCAGGTGAACCTTTGTAAGAAAGTGATGGAGAAGACAGACACAGAAAACTGAAAATGGAGGCAGAGATTGAAGTAATGTGGTCACAGGCCTAGGAATACCATGGGAGCCACCAGAAGCTATTAGAACCAAGGAACCTCCTCTTTGAAGGGAACGTGACCATGCTGACACCTTGATTTTAGATTTCTGTTGTTTTAAGTCAAGTTTCTGACAATCTGTTAGAGCAAGCCAGGCATGGTGGCTTATGCCTATAATCCCACACTTTGGGAGGCAGAGGCGAGAGGACTGCCTGAGCTCAAGGGTTCAAGACCAACCTGGGCAACTTGGCAAGACCTCGTCTCTACAGTAAGTTAAAAAATTAGCCAGGCAAGGTGGAGCATGCCTGTGGTTCCAGCTACTTGGAAGGCGGAGGTGGAAGGATCGCCTGAGCCCAGCAGGTCAAGGTTGCAATGGCTGAGAACATGCCACTGCACTCCGGCCTGGAAGACAGAGTGAGACTCCAACTAAAAAAAAAAAAAAAAATTTGTTAGAGCAGACATAGGAAACTAATACCTCTCCTAAGCAGGTTGTATTGCATCAAGAGCCTACAGTTTTCCCAGCACGGGCATTTTTTATCTTATGCAAAATCCTTCACACATCTCTTTCAAGGTTCATGCCATTCTGCTTTCATATTCTCTTTATTGTTGTAATCCTACTGACCACCAGAAACTCTTCAATCTTAGTTTTCTTCTCCAACCAAACTGTTACCACATCATAAGCTACAATGTTTACATAGATAACCACAGATCCTTAACTTTCTTAATGCAAATAATCTACCAATTCTTATTTCAATTATACAATCTTTTTACCACAAAGGGACAAGAAAGAAATATGTGCCAGGCGCAATGCCTCACACCTGTAATCCCAACATTTTGGAAGGTAGGAGCGAGAGGATTCCCTGAGTCCATGGGTTCGAGACAAGCCTGGGCAATTTAGTGAGACCTTATCTCCATAATAAATCAAAAAATTAGCCAGGCATGGTGGTACATGCCTATGGTTCCAGCTACTTGGAAGGCTGAAGTGGAAGGATTGCCTGAGCCCAGCAAGTCGAAGCTGTGTGGCCGTGAGCAAGACACTGCACTCGAGCCGGGGCAACAGTGAGACACCAACACACAAAAAAGGAGGGGGGGGGCCAAGATTGGCAGTAGTGGGAAACTGCCAGGGGAGATGGGGCACATCTCATCAACAAGGGTATCTGCATAATGAACATTTGTATACCTAACCCTGAATTGTACCCCACATCTTTAAAATAGGGTTTTTTTTTTAAAAAAAAGGAATATTTACTGCAAATCTAAGTCTGGTGGCTTGTCACATTCAAAAATCCTTTCTGAAAAACATACCATTCCCAAGTATTTCTCACATCCTAAAATGCCTAATACTTAGAACTCAGAAATCATTTTGAGGAACATAAAGTTTAAACCAATTACTACTGGCCAGGTGTTGTGGTTCACACCTGTAATACTAGCACCTTAGGAGGCCAAAGCAGGAGGATTGTTTAAGCCCAGAAATTCGAGACAAGTCTAGGTAATGTAGCAAACCCTTGTCTCTACCAAAAAAAAAAAAAAAAAAAGTCAAAAAATTAGCTGGGAGGCTGAGGTGGAAGAATTGCCTGAGCCCAGGAGGTTGAAACTGCAGTGAGCCATGATCATGCCACTGTACTCCTGCCTAAGTGAAAGAGTGAGACCTTGACTCAAAGAGAGAAAAAATCTGATTACTACAAACTAAAAACATAAATGTCACAAGTGAAGCAAAAGACCATTAACAGAGAATGCAACAGAAAACACTCATACATATACCACAATAACACATACAGGGTACCGCCCCTAATCAATTTTCCCAAACATTCAAAGAATAAACTTACTTTATAAATGGTTCAAAATATAAGTGGTGGTGTACTCTTGTTTTTGTTTTGTTTTTTTGAGTTGGAGTCTCACTCTGTCACCCAGACTGCAGTGCAGTGGCCACTCCTAGCCACTGCAGCCTCGACCTGCTGGGCTCCAGAGATCCTTCCGCCTCAGTCTTTCAAGTAGCTGGAACTACAGGCACGCGCTACCACGCCTGGCTAATTTTTGATTTATTGTAG
>CAUYQG010130783.1:0-17222 GCA_963574415.1 Tarsius wallacei
AAGGCTGAGGCAGAAGGATCACCTGAGCCCAACAGGTCGAGGCTGCGGTGGCTGTGAGCATGCCACTGCACTCTAACCTGGGCAACAGAGTGAGACTCCAACTCAAACAAACAAAGAAACAAAAAAGAACAAGGGAATGAAGTGACAGAAACAAAGGTGACATTTTGGGTGACTAAAAAAATTCTTTGAAGTAGTGACATTTTAGCGACATAGACCTGAATTGTGGGAAGAAGGCAATTATAGAAAAATCTAGTTAAAGTGTTTAGGCAAAAGGATACAAAGTCATCATTTAAATTAAAATAGAAAAAATATGTACACAGATAAATTCTGTGTATAGAAATACACGTTTGTGTCACTCTTATCTTTTTTGAAATTATGCTTTTAAAAAATATACAATGTGAGATATGATATGATTAGATAACACTCCAAGATATTATAACTAGGCTGATGTTTAATAAAATTATGTAGGAAATATATCAAGATATTAAGAATAGCATCTGCCCAGGGATTGTGGTAGCCACCTGCTGAATGTTGGAGCCTACATGGGGTGAGCAAATATCTTCATGAGGAAGGCGTCAATGACAGTGATGGCCCTGCACAGTGTGTCAGAGCCCAGCATGAGTTAGGAGGCCATGTTGTTTGGGTGTGGCAGTGGTGGCACTGAAAAGTTGGACACATAAAAGGGAATGATCAAATAAAATATATTAATCATAATAAAAGCCTAGTTTCTCAAATGTCAGACAAAGGGGTTACACACAGGAAAAGGGAGAAAGCAAAAATTAACTCCGTGGTGTCAGATTTAGAATGAAGATATTAGTGTGATTCATTAGATACATGTGATGTAGTAGTTCTAAGCTAATCGTATTTTTGTCTTTAAAAATCTTGAGCCCTCCATGGCATATCTAATATGCATATTAACAGATTACATGGAAAAAAATATATCTTAATGTAAATTTCTGGGCCAGAAGGTCATACAGAAGCCCCAAATAGGCAAAACCTGGTAGATAGTTCCCCATACAGAATTCCATCTTAACACATATTAGTTCTCTCTAGATGTGCTGCTATCTATGAGATGTTTTAAAGTGCTGAGCTAAATTGAATGTGCTATAAATATTTACACAATAAAATTCCCAACTTAGGTCTACAAAACTTAATTATAAATGAAGATCTAATATAAACATTCTTCAGATTTTAGTGTAGGAGTAATTCTTTGATGTATACTTAAGGATAAAAGGAAAATAATTAATAATAAATCACTCTACCCTCAAGAGTCATAAATCTATTTGCACTTTTAAATCTTCATTCTTATACAAAGATTATAATCTTAATGTTTCTTTGGAAGGTGACAAAACTTACATAAAATCAGAAGATTAAGTCTGCTTGACTCACTTTGCTCTCCTCAGAAATGGGAGTTCTCAGTTTTAATTGGAGGGCAGAATAATTGAGGGATTAAGTCATGTTTATCTAGTTCTTTGAAGATTAAGTGTTACCAAAGTGCAATAATATTAAGATTTATTCGTCACTTCAAGAGCCAAGCCTATCACAAATAGAAATGCCCCATAATTAATCTTACATTTTTTAAATGGGATCAAATTAACTTTATTAACAAAAATTAAAAGTTAAAAAAAACCCCACAAAAGATAGCAGCATTTAAATGTAATAATTGTGACAAATATAAATAGTATTATACTACTGTGTTAGTCTATTTTCTATTGTTTATAGCAGAATATTTGAAACTGGGTAATTTATATAGAAAATAAATGTATTTCTTACAGTTACAAAGTCTGAGAAGTCCAATATCAAGGAGCTGCATCTGGTGAGGACTTTCTCATTGATGGGGACTTTACAGAGTCCCAAGGCAGTTCATGGTGAGGGGGCTAATCACATCAGCTCACTTTGTACTTCCTCTTAGGAAGCCACTAGTCTCATTCCTATGATAAATCATTAATTCATTAATCTATGAATGGATTAATTCATGCATGAGAGCAGAACCCTCATGACCTAATCACTTCTTAAAGGCCCCATCTCTCAATACTGCCACAATGAGGATTAAGTTTCAACATGAGTTTCAGAGAGGACTAGTATTTCAACTGTAGCAGCTACATTCTTTAGTGAATTTTTCTACCTACAGATATTATAAGGATTACAGAACACACCAGAATCGTTCAAATTTGTTGCCTTCTAATTTTGCATTTTAACAGAATATTGTGTCATTTTGCTAATTCTTTCATAAATACAAATTGACATTTGGTCTGAAAACAACTCTTGGATGATTTGAAAGCTTATATTAATTAATAAAGCCATTAATTACTTAATTTATTTTATTTATTTTTTGAGTCAGTCTCACTCTGTTGACCATGCTGTTGTGCAGTGACACAATCATAGCTCACTGCAGCCTTGACCTCCTAGGCTCAGGCTGTCCTCCAACACCCGACTAATTTGTTTTTGTTTGGTAGAGTTGAGGTCTCACTATGTTGCTAAAGCTGGTCTTGAACTCCTGGGCTCAAGCAATCTTCCTCCCTTGGCCTCTCAAAGTGCTGAGATTACAGATGTGAGCCAGCACATTTGGCCAAAACCTTCCATTGAGTTTAAACTTAGTATATTACTTTAATTGTCTAGAATTTATTTGGAGATACTGGAAGAAAACATATACTTGCTAGAACTTCTAAAAAGAATTTCTAAAGAATTACTCCTAGATAACATTTTTCTTGGTCTTCCATGACAATGAATAACATTCCAAATTGAGTCATGGATTACGATGGAATCTTGGAATAGTGCTAACAAATTTATCAAAGAAATAGGCCAACACTATTAAAGCAGCCAAGTGATGCCTCTTATTTTATTTTAGATGTTTATAGGACTATGTAAACTAAATGACAAATTATTTTATCTAAGACCAAACTGAATTCTTGGCTCCTTTCAGTGGAATTTCATATGATTTTTCAGTACGATATTTGAATATATTTGATGTTTCACAGGCCAATCATATAAATGTTTATGGAATGTCTTTCATAATCTCAACTCACTGCTAAATGTTGGGCAAGATATAAGATAATTTTAAACACAGCTCCCTGTTCCAGAAAGAATTCAAAATGTCTTCCAAAGATAAATTTAAAAAACAGGTTAGTATTAATTTAAAAGAAATTAAAAAGAAGAAGAGTTAACAAGGGTAGGGACACAAAATGTTATACAATCAAGTAAAACATGTAAACTTCCTCCCCAGCCTCATTCCATACCGTCATTCTCTTATTCACTTACTCCAGTCGTGCCAGCCTCATTTCTGAGGTGTGAATTTGCCAGCTGTTGGAAATTCCTCTTTCCTCTGCTCTGTGCTTTCCACTTGAAATGCTGATCATCTCAGCTGCAACAGCAACCTACATTTATTCTATTTATTGCCCTCCTTCACTGTCTTCAAATCATTCATCACTTTAGAAAATTATTATTTATTTGATTGTTTGGGTGTTCCTTGTCAGCTGAACCCATTAGGATGTTAGCTTCATGATGACAAGGATTCCCTTTTCTACATCTGCACCCATAGTACTTAGTATAATGTCTAGCACACAGTAGGTGCTTAATATTTGTTGAACGAATACATTCAATGTAGAAATGCATTATCATGTCACTTGCCTAGACAATAGCCCTTAATAATGCCTCCATAATGTAGTTCCATTTCACCCTCCATTTTTACTTTTGCTTTGCTTCTCTTTTTACCATCACTTGTCACGTGTCATGGTTGATCAACACCATCTTTCTTCAGGAATTTTCCAGACACATCCTGTACTTTACCACAACATGCACTCTGTTCTCTTTGTCTCCTCTTACATCCCTACCCATTCACATCACATCCATCCTTCCTGGAAGGAAGATGGTAGGACTTTTTTAGGCCCTAGTCACTTTATCTTTAGGGGCCCTTTTCTTCCTAAGAAAGTATTAAAAATTATATTTCATGATTGTGTTGATATAAATACAAAATCCTGGTTGGGTGTGTTATTATATATCCAATTAATAATAATCCTCCAATGTTATTGTCTTCATTTTTTCTGATTTTGAAAAAAATTACAATTAAATCATTCTTGTGGGCCTCTAAAGGTATTATATGGGTCCTAGGCACTACATATACTGTGCTTATTGATAAGCTGACTTTTCTTTTTAGCACAATTTAAATATCACCTCATTTTGAAAAACTTCTTTGACCCCTCCCTCAACACACACACACACACACACACACACACACACACAGTGCTTTACTCTTTTCTCTCCTTCATTTTCATAGCAATTTCTATGGGCCCCACTAAATTTTGTAACAGACTAGAAGCAAAAACTGCGTCTAATGCATCTTTCTACTCCTCTAAGCTTTAGTTGAACTTGATACTTTCATCATTACTGAATTAATAATAAATGTATTTTGATTTGATATTGAATTTCTGTACTAATAATATGGGTGCTAATAGTTGAAGAAGTTTTCATGAAGCAAGAATGACTTTAGAAGGCTCTAGAGCCATTGATGATTCATGTCAAAGGTCATAAACTGTTGAACCTGTATGGTAGAACTTCTTATTGGTCACACCTGCTAGAATAATAGGTGATAAAGTTGGGTAGATAAATTGGGGCCAGATTACAAAGAACCTTGAATTTCAAGCAGAGAATTAGGGTCTTGATGCAGTAAGCCACTGGGAGACAGACACCATAGATCCTTAGACAGGAAAACACCATGAGAATGGTATTTTAGGAAGATTTATCTCTGAGTCGGACATTGAAGAGATTAAAGCAGAGAAAGTCTGGAGGCAAGAAAAGAAGAAAAATTGTAGAAATTAACTAGTATGATTAAACTATATGCCAAGCTCTAGTTTTATTCTTTTTTTCCCCTGGTTTTACTTCTTACTTTGTTTAACAGTAAATATAAGGCATTCTATTCAGGATATTCATTTTCTGAGCTATTTCTATCTTTTAAAAAAAGCATTATCTTAAATGTTACTTGATACATGTTTCATCAGAAACATTAACTATTTCCTCCACACATAAAGCAATAATGTCTTCTTAAGTTTGCAATCAATCCAGTCAATAAACAAGCAGTTTTTTAAAAAACAATCTAGGTAACATTTTTTGGCTGAGACCACAGCAGATTCAAACTAAAAAATATAATAAAAGTAACTGTTCTATATGTGGCAATTTCTAGTTGGAAAAAGTTTCTGCTATATTATTTTATTTAATTATTATATCAATAAGTTCTTGGGATTATTACATCAACCCCATTTTATGGAAGAGAAAAGTGGTAAATTATGGATCTAAAGAAGGAATCTAGTGCATCTGACACAATGTTCATTTGCCTTACGTTGCTCTCAAAGAAGGCAAAGCACATACATAAAACAGTAATATTAGAAAGTTAGAGAGTGAGCCAATGCAGTGGCTCAAGCCTGTAATCCCAGCACTTTGGGAAGCAGAGGTAAGAAGATTGTCTGAGTCCAGGGGTTTGAGACCAGCCTAGGCAACTTGGCGAGACCTCATCTGTATAATAAGTCAAAAAAAAAAAAAAAAAAAAAGAATTAGCAGAGCATGGTCGTGCATGCCTGTAGTTCCAGCTACTTGGAAGGCTGAGGGAGAAGGATTTCCTGAGCCCAGCAGGTCAAGGCTGCAGTAGTCGTGAGCATGCCACTGCATACCAAGCTGGGTGACAGAGTGAGACTCCTACTCAAAAAGAAGAAGAAGAAGAGGAGGAGGAGGAGGAGGAGGAAGAAGAGGAAGAGGAAGAGGAAGAAGAAGAAGAGGAGGAGGAGGAGGAGGAAGAGGAAGAGGAAGAGGAAGAAGAAGAGGAGGAGGAGGAGGAGGAAGAGGAAGAGGAAGAAGAAGAAGAAGAAGAAGAAGAAGAAGAAGAAGAAGAAGAAAGATAGAGGGAAGATACTGAAAGATCTAAATGTATGCCCAAGAAATAAGGTCTCACATAAACAACAAACATGGAGACTTTAGCCGGGTCTTGAAACTGTAGCTTGTTCAGAGAACATTCATAAATAGATCGAACAGCATGAGTAAAAATGTAGAGGTAAGAATCATCTCATCAAATGTCTGGAAAGGTCATATGAATGATAATACCAGATGAGAGGCTGTGGGTTGAGTCATAGGCAGAATTGAACTGGAACATTAAGATGTGGTAAGAAAGAAAAATGAGACATCAAGAATGCCTCCAAGATGTCTATTCAAAAAACCAGGTGTAAAGAAAAGTCAATAGCCAGGAAGAAGAACATGGAAGGAAGAACACAGGGAAGGCAGAGCAATAGAGAAAGGACATTAACTTTAATTTTGAATATACTGTATCCACATGCAGTTATTCTTTATATGGAGCTGCCCAGTAGACAACTGGGGAATGGCAAAACTTGGCTGAATTATAAACAGAGACACCAGAAGTTTCTAGAGTAACCTATTATTAAAGAGAGTACAGAATGGGACATCTTGGCATCTATAAAGGAAGCCTGGGAAAATATGGTCACATCTTAAGAAAAGGAACATTTAGAGAAAGAAAAGATTATCATAGAGTACATAAGTAGTCAAGTTTGTATAAAGGTCAAAAAAAGATTGCAGGAACAGTTAAATTAGAAATAAAGTACAATTGTACAAAGATATGATTTTTACCTTTTATTCCTTATTTACTTTGCATAGAAGAAACAGAAAGACTAGATTTTTTTTTTTTTTAAGCTGGGAAAACAAGATTTATTGAGAGGACAGAAAAGCTCCCACAGCAGGAGGAGACCTGAGCAGGTTGCCTAAAAGGTAAGATTTTAAGTTTTGCTCACAGTAATATTTATCAATATGAAATGACTATCTGAACTACAGGAAGTTCTCTTCATGAATGGTCCTTGGTCAAGCCTATAATGGGTCAGAAACAGAAGGAGACCTTTGCTATGTGCTTTTGAATTTGTTTCACAACTTAAGAACTGATAACTATTGCTATCTTCAAGTTGGAGAGGCAGGAATGAAGTTCATACTGTTTGTTCACTGGATTGGAGAGCCAGTGTTCAATATAGATGTGCCTGGCTCTGGAACACGCACTCTTACCTACTATATTGTAAACTTTGCTAAAATTAATGAGCTGTGGGAAGTTGATGCTGGAGTACAAAATGGTTAATTAAATGTGTTCAAAATTATAGGCCATATTTTACTACAATGCAGCAAAAGTAGGTTCCTCACCAACTCTATCAGCATTACTCAATAACAAGAAATTAAAGATATCTAGCTTTGATTAAAATAATTAAATGAATTCCTCATTTTCTCTCCCAGCCCTTTTAAAGTGTGTATCTACAATGTGCAAGGCTCCATGCCTCCTCTTGAATTTTTATCATAAGCAACTATAAGTGAGACGTAAATTACAAACAAGCAAATAAGAAATAAGAGACTTTCCTCACTTCTGGTGAAATCCTATTTAAGTGCTTTGTGGTAAACTCATTCCTTTCCTGGCTTTAAGATGGTAAACGTTTTAGTCACCACTTTAGAAAGTCAACTCATTCCTTAACTGGAACAGTCATAGGGAGGCCAAGAGCAATAACTCTTATCATTTTATTCTGAGGGAGTGAATGTATTTTATACCATCTTTGGATACAATGTAAATCTCATCAGAAGCTAGACTGTGTTTAAATGAATTAACTTCATACTGAAGTAACCATGATACTTTGAGTCATAAATTAGGCTGATTTAAAAGAACTCAGCAGAAGAACATTCCAAAAGTGGCTACAGAACCAAAGAAGAGACTGAGATCTTTTACTTTTAAAGGAAGTTAGTTTTAATAGGCTCTAATAAAGTTCATAATTTTTGTTATTGCTATAGTGTACTTTGAAGCCTGGGAAATAAAACTATATGACCATTCTCCTTACTAAGAGCACATTAAAAACTTTTTCTCTTCAAAGTTTCTGTGAGGAAAACTGAGTATAATATTTTCTCCTAAAATAAGGAAATAAAGAGAAATGATACTTTTATATCAGAAAAAAAGTAGAATAACAACATACATATATGTATTTTAGGTGTCTATCCAGGAACTCTCTTAAAATTAGGATTGTATTGTTAAGTTCCATTAGTAAAGATTTCCTTATTAGCTCTAACTTGTCTGTACAAATACAAATAAAGATATGCCTTCATGGCCCTCTTTCTATATGTTTTACATGTAGATATTACTATCAACTCCATTTGTTAAAGAAATTGAGGCTTAGAGGGTTGTCATTTGCCCAAGGTGTCTCAGCATATAAGACTCCAGCAGGAATTCAAAGCTAAGGAAACCTTACAGCTTAGCAAAATTACTGTTTAGTGTATTCTTTTTATTTTTAATCAACTATATTGAAGTACATTTTACAAATGAAAAACTATGTCTATTTTAAGTGGCCAGTACTATGAGTTTTGACAAACGGTGTACCGTGTCATCACCATTACAAGAAAGATACAGAACATTTATCTTTTTAATTTATTCTATTTTATTCACTCCCAAGAGTTCTCTCCTGCCAATTTGGTGTCAATACCTCGTCTTCTATTTTTTTGACAACTACTGATCTACATCATGAGCTATACTTTTTATTTTATTGCATGCATGTTAAATTATTTCCCTTTATTTCCTTATTTCAGGAGAAAATATTATACTCAGTTTTCCTCACAGAAACTTTGCAGAGAAAAAGGTTTTAATGTGCTCTTAGTAAGGAAAATGGTCATGTAGTTTTATTTCCCAGGCTTCAAAGTACACAAAATGCCACATTGCAGTAGAGTTTGAAATGATATGGTCCTTCTATTAGTATTCACTACTATTGAAAAATCAAACTCCTAAACAGATGCATGGAAATTAGTTTAGCCTTACCAGCAATAAGAAGATGAGAAAAAGAGCATATAAGTTTATTTTACAAAATTCGACTGAATAAAAAATAAGTCCGTAAATAGTAAAGAATTTTAAATAAAATAAATGGAAAAATATTTAATATGGTCTTATGTGCCCCAAAATGGTGGTACCCAGCTTGGAGGGATGAGCACTGTGATCACTATGCCCTATAGTGGGAGGCTTCAGAGTCATGGAATCACCAGTCTTCTTTTTGCCAGACATGGTACTTCCTGTCTCCTTTACTCTCCTTCTGTCTCTCGGCTTCTCTGCTGCCTTCCTCATGGTTAACATGAGACTCTCCAGTCATTCTTCCTCTTTGGTCCCCTGAGTTGCTTGTTCTAACCTGTGACCCAGACAACAAGCAAGAGAACCAAATTGCTACTGGGCTTAACTAGCCCAGTCATTTTAGTCCTTTAGTATCTAATCGTTGTGGTATAATTAAAAGAAGAAAACAATTATTTACAAATAAACGAAACACTCTGAGTAGTAAGTAGAGAAATTACACAGAGTTCCAAAATGCAAAGCACATGTAGTTTTATTTCCTATTTTCTATACTGACCTGGTTTTCCTTTGAAATCTCACTTCTTTGAGTTAGTTAAGAAAAAACCCCACAATCTTTAGTTAACCTGGACTGCATCTCTCCCCCATAAAATAGTCTCTTCTGGTTGATTCTGTCATTCTTGGGTAGGTCTTTCAGATGTTTTTTACTTCTTCACGCTTTTTGGACAAATAACATCTGGGTATCAATGGGCTTTCTTAGCTGTGTGGAGGTAGCAGAGACAGAAGCTCAAAGCCACAGAGTTTCAGGAAAATGTATCTGGAGTGAAGGTTCTTTTCTCTTCCCATCACATTTTTCTCTTTTTTCACAGGCTGATGGAGCACATAGGTTGGACTTTCTACTGCCTCTCTTCTGTGTAACATCTTGCTTCTTCTCAGGGGAATTAAGCCTCAAAACAGAGTCTACTCCACGCTGGGGAAATGATTGAGGCAAACCACTGACTCCAGATCTCTCAGTGGAAGCTACAGAAATTTTAAAATCCTCTTCCATTGCAGCAATGCTACAATTTTAAGGTTGTTATTTTGCTAACAATACAAAAATACAATTTTTGCAATTCAAAGTTAGTTCTCTTGCACTCTCGCTCTTTTGTTGTTATAGTCTCTGATGTAGCAGTGTGAATCTTCCTGGAGATAGAGTGAGGTAATATGAAGAATTGTACCCAAAAAAATTTAAAAAGGGAAAATCATATTTTTTTACTTACTTTAACATTTATCTTCAGTATACATTCATTAGCTTACTAAATGATACACCCTCCAGCACCATGACAGTTCTGCCCCTGCCCATTAATAGTAATAAATTGGGTGGCTCCCCAATTCCAGGAACGGCCCACCCATGTCTTAGAAAAATCCACCCCTTTAATAGAATATTCTGCCCCTTCATTATTATAACCTACAGAACCCACAAGCCAAAGACCCCTGACACGACACTTCCTTGTGTTCACCCACACCTTGTCCTAGAGTGTGTATTATTGTTACTTTCACTTTTAACAAATTTACTAACTGCCTTACTATGTTCAACTCACTCTGAAATCCTTTTCTGCAGTAAAGTCAAGGACCTGACACAGAATAGTAACAGACACAGAATCCTGATAACAGAACTTGACCTTGCCCACCAGAGCTATCCTTGCTTTCACCAGGTCACATCTGCCTCCCCTCTCTCTGTTGTTGTCCACATCTGGTCAATGACCATGTCCTATCTGCTTGGCTGGATTCCTCCTCTGCAGACCTTAATGTCACATCTTAATCTTCATTTTCATCCCTGGAAAGGCTCTTCAAAGTCAGTCCAACCTTAATTGTGCCACTGCACTCCTTCCTCTTCTACCTCCTCATTCCACCTTGGTCACTTGCTGTCTTCCAGGTGCACCAAGGGGACAAAGACCAGCCAGCTGCCACTTCTATGGAGTTCACATTCTAGGGGAACAGTGCAATGGGGTTGTGCAGGGTCCAGGAGATTGGCATGCGGGGGAGCTAATGCAGCTCAGGTGTCCTCTGTGGGACAAGCACTTTATTTATTTATTTATTTATTTTAAAGATGTGGGGTATAAGTCAAGATTAGGTATACAAGTATTCATTGAAGAGTGGGCCTACCTTTTGTCCCCACTTTGCCTGCTTTGAGATCAGCTACCCTTATTAATATTATATAGCTCCCTCTCCCTTGGCAGTTCCAGCTACTGCCAATTCCTTTCTCATAGTATTATGGTAAATGTTCAGGTTCCACTTTTGAGTGAGAACATATGATACTCAGTTCTTCATTTCTGTGGTAAATTCCTGAGTATCATATACTCTAAATCCATCTAAGTTGCTGCAAAGTCCACAATTTTGTTCTTCTTTATGGCTGCATAATATTCCATTGTGTATATTTACCACATTTTTAAAATTCAGTCCAGTTTTGATGGGCAGCATGGTTGGTTCCATGTTTTTGCTATTGTAAATAGTGCTGCAAATAAACATGCACGTACAGGTATCTTTTTTGTAGAGTCATTTAAGTTCCTCCAGGTATATTCCCAGAAGGGGGATTGCTGGATCATATGGAAGGTCAATTTCTAGTTCTTTTTGGAATCGCCACAGTGTTTTCCATAAAGGCTGAACTAGTTTACATTCCCATCAACAATGTAGAAGTGTTCCCTTTTCTTCACATCCTCGCCAGCATCTGTTGTTTTTTTGTTTTATTATTGATGGCCATTCTTACTAGAGTTAGGTGGTATCTCAATGTGGTTTTGATTTGCATTTCAAAAGAAGAAGATCATATTAACAGATATATTGAAACATATTACCATTATTTCCATTTTAAATACCATAAAGGAAAACAAAAGCAGAAGAAAATTACACATCTTTGTTCAATATTTTCCACATTGTCCTTTCTTACAGTGTCAACACCTCCTAGCCAGGCATTCAGAATTTTCCATAGAAGTATCCATTTGTCTTGCACTATTTTTCTGTAAAACACATGCTCTGAACACAACAATTGTTTCTCTAAACAATGTCTACTCTTTTGTTTCCATGTCTTTGTTCATGCTGTCCTCACTGTCTAGAATGTCCTTCTTCGATAGACATCTTTGAAAGTCTTTTTCATTCATTTGGGTTCAACTGAAATCCTATTTCTGTTTGCCATGAAGCCAGGAAATATCGTTAAGTCTCTCTCTTATACTACTTCACATTTCTATCATGTATTGTATCTCCATTATAACAATTTATCTTTTTCTGCTATTTATTAGAGATACTTCTTCATCCATCTGTCTTTCACACTAAAGTGAGTAGCTGTGTGAGCAATTCAGCCTGGTGTCTCCTATAATATTCAGCACAGTGTCTTACACCGTACATGATATGTGGTATGTAATCCAATCTGTGATGGTGGCTGAATGACAATGTAAGAAAAAAAAGCGATTTCTTACAAAATTCAAAGGAATTGTGCCAGGCCTTTTGGGATTAAAAGATACCTTATATATAAATTCCATACACAGTCTATATAATACAAAGAACTTCATAAAAGACAAATTGTTTTTTTAAAGTGTACTTTTCTAGTAACTAGCAGAGATTAAGACAAGTCTACTTACAAATTTTGTTTTAAAATTTCCATGCTTTTTAAAAATAGCAATATATCCTGTTATATGCTTGGAAAATTACATCAAATTAGGTTTTCAGATCTTGATATCTAAATTTTGAATCAACAGATTATTTATTATAATTTCAGAAGAGCAACTACAAAGATTAAAGAGTCAAAGATAGTAATTCACATAAAAAGTAAAAATATTCAGAGACTAATTTATATCTTTAAAGTGCATCTCAAGCTGGCTGTGGTGGCCCATGCCTGCAGTCCTAGCTGCTTAGCAGGCTGAGACAAGAGAATTGCTTGGGCCCAGGAGTTCAAGACAAGACTGGACAGCATTGTAAAACCACTGTTCTCTATTTAAAAAAAAAAAAAAAAGTACAGGCCGGGCATGTAGGCTCAAGCCTATAACCCCAGCACTTGGGGAGACAAGGCGAGAGGATTGCCTGAGCCGGCAGGTTAGAGACCAGCCCGGACAGCATGGTGAGATCTCGTCTGTATAATAAATCAAACAATTAGCTGGGCGTGATAGTGCGCACCTGTAGTTCCGGCTACTTGGAAGGCTGAGGTGGAAGGGTCACCTGAGGCCAGCAGGTTAAGGCTGCGGTGGCCATGAGCATGCCACTGCACTCCGGCCTGAGTGACAGAGTGAGACTCCAACTCAAAAAAAAAAAAAAAGTACAGCTCAAAGTAGCTTTAGTCCTTCGAAAGTGGGAAGGCAAGAGGAAACAATATTGTTTTACAAGAACATAATTAGGAATAGTTTAAATCACCAAAACTGGTATGATGTATTACTTGGGGAGGAAGTAATGGCAGCAAATTGTAGTGGGTAAGATGAAAGGTGGGTAAGATGAAAATAGAGAGAATTTAAATGTGTCTGAACAGACCATATCATCATTAAGAAACACATTGACATTAACAGCATAATGATAGCCAAGATGACTGAATGTGCCCAATGCCTCCCAACCTCAGCAGATCCATGGATAAAACATACAGAAAGTAAGACAAGAATCATAAGCATTTTCAAGAGGAACTAAAAATAGCTCCGTTTTCAGAACAAATCTCAAGTATATAGAAAAACACAGTTTTGTTTAAAAAAGAAAGACGTTTTAAAGTTGTGATGCACACTTACCATATCACCCATGAAGACTGTCATTATCCATTACTTTATATGTCTCTCTAAAGCAACACAAGGAAAGCTGTTCTGAGTCAGACCATTTAGCAAGAAATGTTCTGGCAGCAGTACCAAGGGACATCTTGTTGATGGATATAATCAATCACAAAGTCCTCTATTCCCACTGTCATGGTTCATCCAATCACTAAATATTGTATGTAGTTTCATTATATGCAAAACATTTTTCTAATTTCAGTGGACCATAAGAATGAATCATAGCACTTGCTCTTTTTTTTTTTTGGAGTTGGAGTCTCAGTCTGTTGCCCAGGCTGGAGTGCAGCGGCATGCTCATGGTCACCACAACCTCGACCTGCTGGGCTCAGGTGATCCTTCCACCTCAGCCTTCCAAGAGTTGGAACTACAGATGCACGAGCACCTGTTCTCCTTCCACCTCAGCCTTCCAAGAGTTGGAACTACAGATGCGCGAGCACCTGTTCTCAAGGAACCATAATTTACTCCAGAAGACATAGAGCTACCTTTACCATAGGAGGAGAAGAAGCATAAGCCACCAAACTTTCTTTCAGGAGTTTACAGATATGGTCCCCCAGAGAGATTATCAAATACGCTAAACTAGCACCTTGTGCAATATTCGCCAAATGGATAAATGAATCTGGTAATTTGCCCAAGTTCCACATAAATTTATTTATTTGATATTTAGCCTAAATCATGTTGAGGCACAAAATTTAGAATTAGCTTTATATTGTGTGTACATATATTTAAAATTAGCTTTATATTGTATATACATATGTGCATAAAGATGATGTCATTCAAGCATCCATATTGCTTTTATGAATCTTGGTCTATTACTAAATGTATACACTTTTTGTGATTTTTGCCCTTTGATCACATGCCTGCTTAGCTTTAATGACTTAGAATTTTAGATGTCATAATTTCCTCCTTTTTTCTTCAAAGATCTTCCTATCTCTTGGGTGTCCTCCCATCCTTCTGACTTTATCTTCTTAATCTCCTTCCTGGCTTTCTCCTCTTCTGTCTGTCCCTTATAATTTGTTCCTGCCACCAAGTTTTTGTCCTCAGTCTTTGCTTTTTTCATTTTGCATTTTTCTCTAAGTGACATCAACCAGCTTACAGCAATGTAACACTTGCTAATTTCACACTATTTCCACATCTAGTCCCCTAGTTTAGATCCATCTCCTAAGTGGAGACTCAAACATCCAACTCTATTCTGGGAAGCTGCACCTGGATGGCATGACACAGAGGGATCTCAAGCTGAACCAGTCCTATAAATTCTATCACCTAAATATTTCCGGATTTTATCATCTACACATACTACTCATTGCTACTCCTTTAGTTGTGTCCCTTATTAGATTTAAGACTGATAAATTCAACATTGCATCTGACTTTTCTGACTTTTCTATTTTGTGCTTGCTTTCCCATCAGCCCACCTGGACATATTCTCCATGCCACTGACAGATTGATCTTTAGGACACTGATCTGGTTTTGTTACTTCCTGATTGAAAATAGTTTAGTGGTACTTACACAAATTAAAAAATAATTAGCATGGCATACGCTGACATTTATGACCTAGCCTATAAGCACCTTTCTAACTTCATCTTTGGCCATTCTTCTTATTCTCTGTAAGCCAATCCTTTCCCAGAATGTTCTCTCTTCATTCCATGCCATTAGAAATGCTTCTTCTTTCTTTATTTTCTCTCTTTTTTCTCTTTCTCTCGCCTTCTCTTTCTTTTATCTGTTTAACACTTATTTATTTTTTTAGTATTTCTCCTAAGATATCTTCAGAAATCCCTCCTTAACCCTTAAAGTTTTCTATCTATTGCACCAAACATAGTAATTTTTGATGAACTCTTTCAGGTAGGTATGAGTGTTTCTCTAAGATCATTTTAATACTGTGAAGACCTTTTCTTGCTACTGGAAAAACTGAATGACAAGATAATGCAGATTAAAAGTATCATAGCTCTTTGAGGGGGACCCCAAAAACCTGGAATTATTTTCTGGAGAGTAGGCTCCTTGTAGTATGGGCTTCCCCTGTTCTAGGAACCCATCAGTAACAGTGTACCAGCTAGCATCTTTGTGAGAGGCTGAGTTCAGCTTCAGTGAAAAAATTTTTTTTTGAGATGCGTTTGCCCATTTTGTAATTGGTGTTTTATGAGCGTGCCTGCCCACACTGCACTGAGTGTTCAGCAGTTTTTGACCAAAAAAAGCATAACCCGGTGCCTCGCACTCCCTCTTCACCGGATCTCATCCCAAGTGACTTTTTTGTTTGTTCCCCAGAAGAAAATACCCTTAAAGGCAAATGTTTTCCTGATGTGTAAAAGGTGAAACAAGAAACAGCAGAAGCACTAAAAGGCCTCAAAATTGGTGAGTTTAAAACTGTTTTGAGCAGTGGAAAAAGCATCTCGATAGGTGTATTGCATCAAATGGAGAATACTCTGAAGGTGACTAAAGTTTAAACATGTAAGAATAAATACACATGTTTTTATAAATAAATTCTGGGTTTTTTTGGGTCCCCCCTCATACATGTTCATGGTTAAGAGTCACTGATCCAAAGACATGAGTCTGAATCCTGGTTCTCTCAACTATGAGTCTGCTAACTTTAGACAAGATTTTTTTAACCTCATAGTTTTCCACTCCCTAGAATGATTATAGTTAACCACTTCATATGAGGTTTTATGATTTTGAATATGATATTATATGTGAAGCATTTGCATGAATGTAATTACTTCAGAAAAGACCCTCCAAATCATCTACAAGTACATTATATATAATCTTTTATGTTTTAAAAAATACATAGTCTGAAATATTTATGAACAAAATGACATGGTGTCTGGATTTTGCATCAAAATAATCCAGTGAAGAGGATATTCAGGAATATGGTGGTATAGATAAAATAAGATTGTCTCTGAGTTGCTAACTGCTCAAGCTCATTGATGGGTACAAGGAGAGTTTATTACACTATCCCATCTATGTGAGTATGTGTCTGAAATTTTTCAGAAGAGGAGTTCTTTTTAAAAAGTAGACTGTTATGTTTAATACATATGTACTTTATACTATAGTATGTAAAGATTCGGTTTCTTTTATTAGAATGAGATAAAATTCTGGTTTGCATGTAGAGATCTCATTGTATAAAAAGTATATGCCTTTGGCTAGAATCATCCTCTGCAAAATAAGAAGCTCACACTCTGAGAGGTATAAGGGAACTGAGATAATTTGGGGAACAGAAGATTCAGGACATCAGTATCATGCTTATTCTAAGGACATTCACCATAATGTACTCTGACAAACAGATGTACCCAGAATACTTAAATCCTCTCTCTCTTTCTCTCATAATAAATGCAGTAAGTGTATGTATAATATGACACCAATATACATGGTTTTAGATAGCAGAATTGTATTAAATTCTCATTGGATTTGCAACTGCCCTAAATTTTGTATTTTGTGGACACTTAAGCAATTAACATAGAATTCATGTCCATTTTATAATAATTGAAAAGTAATTTTTCATATATATATATGCAAAAGTAATCTTTCATACACACACACCCACATATATATATATATAATTTTTTTTTTTTTATATGGGGGAAAACATCTGCCCTGGTAGTACCTATTCATGTATTTAGTGA
>CAUYQG010130787.1:0-34726 GCA_963574415.1 Tarsius wallacei
GTCGCCCAGACTGGAGTGCAGTGGCCGCTCCCGGCCACCGCAGCCTCGACCTGCTGGGCTCCGGCGATCCTTCCGCCTCAGCCTTCCAAGTAGCTGGAACTACAGGTGCGTGCTACCACGCCTGGCTAATTTTTTGATTTACTGTAGAGACGCGGTCTCGCCGAGTTGCCCAGGCGGGTCTCGAACCCGTGGGCTCAGGCAATCCACTCACTTCAGCCTTCCAAGGCGCGGGATTACAGGCTGAGCCACCGAGCCTGGCTGATAAACAAAACTTTTACTTGGTAAATATGCCAGCTAAACCACATGGTTCCAAAAAGCCAATGAAGCGTATCCTTTTTCAATAATACAAATGATTTATCATTTTTATTTTTGATCTGATGTCCCTCATACTTCTATTTGTTTAATGAATTATTTTTATTTTTTAAATTTTATTTTAGATTCAAGGGGTACATACACATGTTTGTTGCATAGGTATGGTAGGTATGTTGCAGGATGTGAGGCTTGGGCCTGTCCTGCAGGTGGTGAGCATGGTGCCCAACGGGTGGTTTTCAACTGTTACCGCCCTCCCTCCCTTAACGAGGCCCCAGTGTCTATTGGTTCCATATTTGTGCCCATGTGTACCAAGTGTTTAGCTCCCACTTATCAGTGAACACGTGTGGTATTCAATTTTCAGTTTCTGTGATAATTCACTTAGAATAACAGCCTCCAGCTGCATCCATGATGCTGCAAAGGACATGATTTCTTTCTTGTTAGAGCTGCATAGTATTGTGGTGGTATATATGTGCCACATTTTCTTCATGTCGTACAAGCACCATCACAGGGTGCTCATGTTGGTTCCATATTTTGGCTGTTGTGAATAGTGCTGCAATAAACACATGAGTGTAGGTGTCTTTTTGGTACAATGAATTATAGGCCTTTGGGTATATTCCCAGTAGTGAGACTGCTGGGTCAAATGGTAAATTAGTTCTCTAAGGAATCTCCAATGTTTGTTTAATTTAATGAGAAGTGATGACAGAGAACAGATATCTCAATCCTGACTTACCTGATACATGACTGGTGTCAGTCAAGGGCTTTCTGCAAATTCTCGCTGAGGTATCAAATAGGCAGATAGAGGAAATTGCAATAATCAGTTTCTAAAATATGCTAATATTTTAATACATTCTGAAGTTATTTCCTATATTCTAAATTATTTTTGAAAAAGCAAAACTCCCGGTTAGCATGTAGTGGCATAACAAAGAAACAGCAATGAACGTTTAATAATTTTTAAAAATGGCATTCTGACATAAGAAAATTCAGACCCAATTCACACATCTTATGCCAGGCAGTTGCCTACAAATAATTTGCAAAATAGATTTAAGGGTTTTAGATCTTACAGTAAAATATCATATAGAAAATGATAGCAGTGGTATTAGATCCACAGAAATGGGTTCGTAACCGTCTCAGAATTACATCTAACCATTTGGAGTCTGTAAATATATTGATATCAAATCCCATCATTTGGAATTAGTTTTATACCAAGATACTTATTGCACTTAATATTAAAATAATGATTTTTAAAAAGCGGAGTGCATGTCAATTTTGGCGTGTGTATCTAAAAATGACACCTCTTTGGGAAAGAATGTATTTTTTATTTATATTTTAAAAGTATTAATTTGGAGCACCGTGACAATTTTATCCATATTTTAATCACAACACAAACCATGAAAACAGACCTTCCTCCTTGCCATTATGTGTTCAATTTTAGTGTGACAAAACACAATATTATTCTGAAAGGTCAGGTTCTTCTGGAATAAACAAAAGAACATCTTTCATACTGATAATCTCCATAAATCACCTCTCAGTTAATGTCTAGTCGATTAGAGCTCAGGGCTAGTCATTTCTTAATTTAGAAATGTTGAATTTTATGCTATGAACTTGAATAAATATACACTGTCCCTAAGTTCATAGCTATATTTTTAAGCAAATCAAAGTTTAGTTACAGTTAATCTACAGTGGTCATGCAATGATTTAGGGGGTAATTATGGAGTGTATAGAAAGAACACTCATATAATTTCACCTAATTTTGTGCAAATTTGCTATACTCATTAGCATGCCCATTGGAAAAAATAAATATGTGACTTAAACTTAAAACATTTTTCAAAATTAGTTTTTGTGCAGCTTTGAGGTTGAAAGCATGAGGTTGAAATTATTGGCAAAAATTGGGTTTAGAACTGCAGTTATCTACTGATTTTAATTATACATGTTACTCTTTTCTCCACTATCCCCTAAGACACTGAAAGTTGGATATATTAACTTGTCATATTATCTTCAGTCCTGAAGCTTTTACAGACAAGTCTGAGCTTATCTATCACTTGTGAATTTTTTAAAATAGTAGACTTTATGTGTCAACGTCCTGGCTGCAATACTCGTCAGTGTGATCTATCTCTTCTCTCTGTTTTCTCTCCATACTTTTACTGTCCTCTTGTTTTCCATCTTCAACTCTCTTTTTAAAGAGAACAAAAAATTCATTCTCACCTAACCTCCCTTCTACCAAATAGAAAGAAGCAAGACATAGCATTTCATAAAATACGAACTGTTTCTGCTTCATTACATGAGTTCTTCACCCAGTGTGTTTGTGTTTATTTCAGAGTTTTTTAAACTCTGTGTTTTGTATATCCACATTCAAGTGTTATCTTAGAATACAGCTCCTTGGAATCAGGAAAAAATGCCACTTTTGATACGTTTGAGGGAAACCGGGAGAGATACTCCATAGATACTCATGAATGAGGAGCTTGTTTCTACACAGCATCATTAAGAGACTAGGACACTAATAGGAGGGTGCTTTTTTGAAAAGCCTGTCAAGTTAGAGTTTTATTCGACACCTAACAGACTGCCACTACGCACAGCTATTTTCTTTTCTTTTTTTTTTTTTTGAGTTGAAGTCTCACTGTGTCGCCCAGACTGGAGTGCAGCGGCCGCTCCCGGCCACCGCAGCCTCGACCTGCTGGGCTCAGGCGATCCTTCTGCCTCAGCCTTCCAAGTAGCTGGAACTACAGGTGCGCGCTACCATGCCCGGCTAATTTTTTGATTTATTGTAGAGATGAGGTCTCGCCAAGTTGCCCAGGTGGGTCTCGAACCCACGGGCTCAGGCAATCCACTCATCTCAGCCTCCCAAGGCACGGGATTACAGGCTGAGCCACCGAGCCCGGCTCGCACAGCTATTTTCTTGTCATTCTTTATCCACTGCCCCCTTCCTTACATCAGGATACAAGCCACGCATTTCTGTTTTTAAGTTCCAACAGTAGAAAATACCAGCTGAAACATTAAACCTGACTTCCCTTATTTTTGTGATACATGCATGTGGTTCAACATCAGTGGAATGATAAACAATTAAATCAGCACATTTATACAAGTGCAGAGACAGTGGCGACTTGGCAGGGTTAAATGAAATGGTACAGATCTGCCTCAGGGCCATTTTAAACAAGAGATTAAGAAATGGAACCTAAGCCAACAGGGGAGAGAGATGATGTTTACTTCATCACAAACATCAAGTAGAATGTTGCCTTGAAGACTTTTGCAAGGTTATTTCAGTAACCAAAGGCATTCTTCGTAAAGCTACAGTCTTCGGTCTATGGGGTGGGTTTCTGTAAACTTTAGAAATATACTAATGCTGGATCATTAATATCATCAATGCCACAGATATTAATAGAACATCTATGTTCAGAGACTGAGCCAAGTGCTGCAGATATAGAATGAACAATCTCTAAAATGGTGCTTCTTGACCTTGGCTGCCTCTGAGGACCAATCTCCTGGGAGCCATAAATGACATCGATATACCAGTCCCTCCCACTCCCCCAGACTCTCAGTCAACATGTCTGGTGTGGAACTAGGCATCTGTAGTTTTTTGAAGCTCCCTAGGTGATGAAATGTTCAGCCAGAGTTGAGAACCATAGGAAGTCCTGGGATCGCATATCCCTTAAAAAAAACACCACCAATAACAGTTCCATGAAGTCCCAGGTACTCTATACCTTGCCGGGAAGTGGAGGGGAGTTTATAGGATCCCAGGGACAGGCCAAGGGACAAGGAAGGCTTCACCAAGGAAGTGACACGAACACATTTCAGAATTCTAAGTAGTTACAGTTAGCTAATAGTTCTTGAAAAAGTATTATGTGCCAAGTGCTGTTCATGGCACCATAGACAAGTCCCCATGAGGAGATGTTATGTAAAGTGTAACACACATCGCCAACGAGGAATCTGAGACTCAGGAAGCATCAGGATACTTACTCACAAAACTTACAAGTGGCAGGGTTAGAATCGGAATACAGGCCTCCTGCCTCCAAATCAACATAATTTTTGCTATAAATAAAAAGAACGGATTTAGGTGATTTAAACGTTTTAGTGTTTCCAGAAAAAAAGATTTCCAGAAAGACTGCCCTTCAAATAGCTAAAAACAGATTTTACTGCTTGTTTGTCCAATACCATTTTTAATGTTTCTTCTGGGGTTTTTAAAACATGCGAATATTTTACTTTCTTTCAAGTTGACCCAACCCTTGCAATGCCTTCCAGAAGAGCAATTTCTTCTTCGAATTGAATCCAACCTGAGTCCCGGGAAGAATCTGCTGAACTCATTCGCAACCACTGATGTGCATTTACGTGATTCCAAATTCTGTTCCTGGTTGCCGCTGACGTGAATTTACCTCATCGTGAAAGACTGTCTTTTCGGGATTATAATCCAAATAAAAATACAAAGTACGGAAGGCTAGTCAGACTAGTATCTGAGGCAAATACTGGATATGTCTGCAACCTTCAGCTGTATTGTGAAAAAAGTGACAATTTAGAAAAGACCATTTCACTTTTGCTTAGTGACAGAAGTTTGCAGCAACCAGCTTCAGATTGTTTTTATTCTCACTCGCTCTCAGTATTAGGAAAGTGAAAATTTTGCTGGTCGTGATAACAGTCGTAGTGACCTGCGCATGGCATATCTCTATAACATCAGGGGCACTAACATCTCTTGTCTTCCTCTTAGTTGTGTCTTTTAACTATGTAAGATTTATGACCTAAGCCATTTGCAGAAGGCCCAGGCAGGAGTTAAACTAATTAGTCTTTTTGGCCCAAATGTTATGATTGGTTGTATTAAAGCAACCTAGGTTTACAGTTCTTAAAATACCCTTACTCTAAATGCCCATACCTTAAGAAATAAGATAGACAAACGGGACCTCACTAAGCTAACAAGCTTCTGCAAAGCACAAGAAACCATCAAGAGAGCAGGGAGACAGCCCACAGAATGGGAAAAAATATTTGCCAACTGTATATATGACAAAGGTCTAACATCTAGGATCTACAAGGAACTCAAACGCGCCAAAAGGAAAAAAAAAACAAAAACAAGATAGCTCCATTAAAAAGTGGGCAAAAGACATGAATAGACACTTCTTGAAAGAAGATATACAGGCAGCCAACAGACACATGAAAGAGTGCTCAGCCTCACTCATCAACAGAAAAATGCAAATCAAAGCCACACTGAGATACCACCTAACCCCAATAAGAATGGCCATCGTTAATAGACAACAACAGATGCTGATGAGGATGCCGAGAGAAAGGAATGCTTCTACACTAGTGGGAATGCAAACTAGTGCTAGTGGGAATGCAAACTAGTGCAACCTCTTTGGGAAACTGTCGGGGGGAGTGGGATTGGCAGTTGAGGGAAACTGCTAGGGTAGGGAGGTGCATACCTCATCAACAAGGATACCTGCATAATCAACGTTTGTATAGCTAGCGCTGATTTGTACCCTACATCTTTATAATAAAAAAAAAAAAGAAAAAATACCCTTAAAACCACAAAGTGTAGAAAAACCTGTATCTCCTTTCAAGACTTTTTGGGGCAAATTTTAACAGCAAAATGTATCAAGTAAAGCAAGGATGGAGACTGGAAATGATAGTTTTATTCAATAAGAGGTAATTATAGTTCATTTCTCATAAATTGAGTTATATGTTTTCCAATAAAGTTTCTCATCCTAAGAATCTATCACTCAGATGTATGAGTATGATATCCATTTTTTAAGAGGTTAGTATTGTTTTAACTCATTCTGTTCTCTCTGCCTTTCTCTTCTTCCCTCATTATACTTTCTGGAACTTTCAAATAAACATGTGCTCCCACACACCTCCTAACTATCCCAGATCTTCTTTTTCTCTCCCTTATGACATTTATACCCCAAGCACATGAACCATCGAGGCACCAAGTACACAGCAGATCCTGATATCAAATTTGTAGAATAAACATCAAATGGGCTAGTAGCACTGAAATCTTCCAACAGTTTTGGCTATTGTTCTGAAAGGAGCTTCTCCTGCCAACACTGACAGTTCTGGACTAAAGCAACCCTCATATCTGTCAGAGAGACTATTATGTAATTACTGCCATTGCAGGCACAATGGTCCTCATTTCTTTTCCACTGCTAACCAGTCACACAGATTTGGACAATATTGACCTCCTCTGACTTTGCTTGCCTGTACTTTAAAATTGGGGCTAGTAATGCCTTACTTGCCAAGAAGTAAGAAGCTGGTCCAGACGCCCTTACAAGGTCTCTTCTAGCTACAAACTATGACAGTTCTTTGACCAGTTCAAACCTTTCATAGTCTTATACCAACAACAGAGTTTGGGAAAAACATGAAACTTCATTTGAAAGTGCTGTGAAACATGTAATACTGAAATGACAGTAATCTTTTAATTTAAGTGAGTTAAGTATATTGCATTGCTAATCCTTACTTATTATTACAGGTTGAGTGCCCCTAACCCAAAAATCCAAAATCCAAAATGCTTCAAAATCCAAAACTTGTTGAGCATCAACAGGATACTCTAAAGAAATGCTCACTGGATCCACTTCTGGTTTCAGATTTTCAGAGCAGGAATGCTGAATCAGTAAGTATAAATGTAAATATTCCAAAATCTGAAAAAAAAAAAAATCCCTAATCCAAATCACTTCTGGCTGTAAGCATTTTGAAGAAGGAATCCTCAGCTTGTACTATGAACACTCGTGCCTGCTAATGAAGAACCAGTAAGCCTCTGTCTCTTACCTTTTGACTTGCGGTCATGGTACGACCTGCCTCGGTAACGAGGGGTGTCCAGATACAAATTCTCAAGATCTTCTTGCCACGAGTCTGGATTGAAGTGCTTGAGTAGATCTTCCACAGTATCGAATTCTGCAACTGTTTTGTCCAGAGCATCCGCAGTGAGAGTGGGATCCGTTACTGATGGAGAGTGATAGGACACCCCCTAAGAGTGACATACAGCTCAGTGTACTCAGAAAAAGTCCATGGCTAGGAATACAAATCATTCAACTATATGAGAGGAACATAAACAGGCTTTTGAGTGCAAGACATCATATGTCTAAATACCATGCAAAAGCAACCTGACATTGTCTTGCATATTCTTAAATGATTAATTGGCAAAAGACAATCATTCACTTCGTTGCAAATTAAAGCCAAGGAGATGAATGAAACTCATCTGAATTGTGGTCATTTAAAATGATACACACTAGATGGAGATATCAAAATTAAGTCATCCGATTTCTTGGTTCAAGGTCCCAAATCAACCATATATCGACAAATAATGGTAAGAATTAAAATGTCAAGGTCCTTCCAAGCAAGTTTAGATAATTCTTTCCATTCTTCCACACTCAGCCTCCATGGCCCCCTTTACGGGTCACCTGGCATTGCAGATGATGTGTGAGTAGTGTTTGAAATCTATTCTGGAGACATTTTGATACAAGCTGGCCCCTTTAACCAACTTATTTACTGCAAACAGGAATAATTAGCCATGAAATGGGCTCTCTTGAATTAAGAGTGGAGGGTTCACATGGGAAACACTTTTTTAAAGTGTGCTGTAATTTGCTAGTCATCCCAATTGCCATTAAAACCTTCTCAGGGCTACTCTTCAAATGAGGAACACAGCATCATAGAATGCCTAGAAAGGATTGTGTATTTTGCCATGAAATACATCCCTACATAAGGTTTCCAAGCACTTACTTCACTAACCCTTGTACAATCTAGAGGTAAATGAGCCATGATTCAAACATCTCTGTAAAAATTCATGACCCATTAACAAGGAAATAGAGAACACACAGCCTCAAATGATTTTTAAATGTCTTTAAAGAAACTGCCAAACAAATAAGATTCCCCAAGGGCAAATATCTCCTATCACGAAGGGGAAATAGAAATTAACGAAAACTTGCTTTCCCAAAATGTAACTGCAGTATCCAATCAAGAAATAATGGGTACTACAGAATCTCAGACAGCAAAGCCCACAATTTATATTGTCACTTTCAGGCAATGTTGTCTCTAACCAATCAAGGTCTGAGGGTTGGTAAATGATTCAAGAGTGTCACCTGTTCTCAGAGGAATAGTCCCTGTTTAGTAAAACTAAGGGGGTGTAAGTGCATTAATCTACCATTGGTGCAATTTAGGAGCCGTTTCCAAAAATGCCTTGTAGGAAAAGGGACCGGGGGAGTGGGATGGAAGAATGAAATATATTGATGACTGTGTTAAGCCAGTTCAATTTTTTTTTCTTTTGGCTACACTAGACATCTAATTTTCTATCAGCCTTGTTAACATAAATAGACATTCTCTCCTGACCAAATCTTCCCTGCCATGCTACGTTCATTACCTGCTCATGACTCCACTCTAAATTCTGCTCAGTTGCAGGTAAAAACAACCATTTATCTGGAGGTATGGTCTTTGTCATGCATTACTGACAAGTCTAGAGATTTATTAATAGTCCAAGTCATGTTAAAGATACCTTCTACAGTCATCTTACTGAAATGATAGGGCTCTCATCTGAGGCAGCCATATTTGTTCCTTCTGTTTTTGATTGACTGGCTCTTTAGGGTGTGTGTGTGTGTGTTTGTGTGTGTGTGTGTGTGTGTGTGTGTGTGTGTTTGCCTCATATGAGCTGAACCCTGACTGAAATATATCATTTCCATCTTTCATGATCTCTCTTGGGATTACATACTAAGGGTGGATAATACTTATACTTCAGTACTGTAATTCTAAATCTATATTCAACTTGCATTGTCTGGTTAGTCTACAGTCTACTTTGCTCATATTCACCAGATGGTGTGCCATTACCCTTGCTTCAAAATGATTTGACCAAAGTTAGGAGCAAGACAGACACAAAAGCTTTGAAATTAAACTGCTCCCCTCTTTTTAAAAATAAAAGCAGAGACAACACTCAAGCCATTCCCACACAAGTGAAAGCCGTTTGAGATAGCTCTGGGGAAGGTAGCTGCAAAGATTTTTCTGGGGTGGCCCCTGACGCTCCTAGTGGGTTGTACCCAGATGTCTCTTCAAGAGGAAGTTGTGGGGCGCTTTAAGTCCCTGGGGGGGGGACTCAATCTCTTCTAACATTAGGCTGAAGAGCAAATCCAAACCATAGGTAAAATGTAAACCTGTCCTCATGTACAAGCTTTACTGCTGTTTTCAAGTTTCGACTCAGGGCCGTTGACAGAGCAAAAATGATGGCTAAGAAAATATTCATGATTTATTAGGTGATCTAATAATCCCCAGAGAGCATTTTTGTTTCTGAGGTAAATATTTTAAGACAATTTTAGAGAAAAGAACTAATTGGGTATGCCACCTTCAGCTGCATGATACATATGATCTCATTCAACTTTTGTTATGTATTTATAAAAATCAATTCTAAAGTTACTTTAGAATTCTTTAGAATTATTTTTAAATGATAACAATTGTTAAAAAATGCTCTGAAAGCTGTAAACTACTTTCAACAAAAACAACATATGGTTTATACAGAAGTTAATGGTAGGTTCAATGGCTCTTGCTCCTATTCCAGAAAGTTCTGGAAAAATGGAATTCTTAATAAAGACGCTGGCTTTCCCTGGTCTTCAAGAGAGTTAAGCTGCACCTCGACTTGGAACTTAAACCAGAAGAATTTTCAGTGGATGTGTACCCAGGGCTCAACTTCCCCAGATACTCCAAAACAATGGGACAATACCTTTAATTTTTAAAGTAGTAGTCCCCAACCTTTTTGGCATCAGGGACCGGTTTCATGGAAGACAATTTTTCCACGGATTGGAGGGGGTTGGAGACCCCTGTGTTAAGGGAATCCCAGCTTCTCAGGCATCTTATACATGAGAGGTCAGGGTTGTCTCATCATTCCCACCCCCTATGCAGAATGACAAGCCTTGAAGGACCCTTAGCTAATTAAGGACCCTTTCAAAACAGTCTGTGGTCTGTTAGGAATTGGGCCGCACAGTAGGAGGTGAGCTGCAGGCAAATGAAGAGTTTCATCTGTATTTACAGTCACACTGCATCACCCATATTATGGCCTAAGTTCCACTTTCTGTCATATCAGTGGTGGCACTGGATTCTCATAGGAGTGCGAGCCCTATTGTGAACTGCAATTGCGTGCTCCTTACGAGAATCCAATGCCTGATGAGCTCAGGTGGAGCTTAGGCAGTGATGCTAGTGCTGGAGAGTGACTGCAAGTACAGATTAACATGAGCAGTGAGGTTCGACTGCACGGAGACCACAATGCGTCAATTGCTTGCAGACTCAGACTCATCAAAACCCTATCAGTGAATGGCAAGCAAGTTGATGTATTTCACTTGTACAGCTGCATCTGGTGGCAGGCTTCCAGTCACAGTCTGACCCTCAATTGAGTCTGTGCATGGCCCACCCATTATTTTATTTACCACTTCCAATCGTACCTCTTTTTTTATGGTGAGTTGTTCGATTATTTCATTACATATTACAATGTAATCATAATAGAAATAAAGTGCACAATAAATGCTATGTGCTTGAATCATCCCAAAACTAAGATGCCTGAGAAGTTGGGGAATCCCAACCCCCACCAGTTGGTGGAAAAATGGTCTTCCATGAAACTGGCCCCCGATGCCAAAAAGGTTGGGAACTGATGCCTTAAAATTAAAGGTACTGTCCCATCATTTTGGAGTATCTGGGGAAGTCCAGCCCTGAGTCCACATCCATTGGAAACTCTTCTGGTTTAATCATCTCTGCGCTGGTCTGTGGAAACATTTTCCTCCATGAAACTTATCCCTGATGCCAAAAAGGTTGGGGACCGCCGCCTTAGCACTCAGTCTTGGTTGCAAAAGCTGCCACTGGTGTCTGCTTTGAGTTATCAGTCTCAGGCTGCTAACTGCCCAGACCTTCTGCTGAGTCTGAGCAGTTCCTCAGTAATACATTCTTTGTTTTGATTTTCAGTCAACTGATAATGATGACCCACACCAAGCTGGGTTCAGAGCATGCATTCTGGACTCTCAAAAGCATGCAAGGGAAACACCCATAAAATCACCATCAGAGACCTCCCTGATGTCTTGATCAGATGATGTGCTAGTCCAGCAGCCACACAAAATGAATTAAAGAGTCACAGAATCCATAGCTGAGCAAATGCTGCCATATAAGGGAATTAAAAAGAAAAAAATATTCCCCAGAGAGCAAAAGATAGCATATCACTTCTGGAAACAAAAATCAACTCTGACTCAGCCTCACAGACTCACTTTAGAACCACGGACAAGCTTTTTCTATGCTCTTGACCTTTTTATGAACAACTGCATTTACTATCTTGTATTTTATTGCAACATGAGTGCTACTTGTAGGATTGGTGAAAACAGGGTCTGCTCTTTCTGTGCAAAGTAGATAAGAAGACAGAATACTGAGTAATGACTAAATTTGGAGAAAATTGGGGCATGAACCATTTTACAGTTCCAGGACGAGTTATGTTTTATATCTAAGTCAAATAGAATATATGCCTGATTTGCACTTAAGTTATCTTACTGTAAACATTGGGATTTTTCAAGTCTAAAAAAAGACCTCTGAAAATGCAGAGGTTAACAGCTTCCCCCGAAATATTCAAAGAGCTATTTTGAAATTTCCATGGACCAGTTTGATGTGCTTGATATGTCTGGACCGAACTTTCACTGAAATACTCCGCTTTGAAACTGATGAATATTTAAATCATTGTCTAGCTCAATTTCCTACCATGGTATATTTTCAATTCCTAAAAAAAAAAAAAAAAAAAAAACTTTCTGAAAAAATCTTTCTGAAAGAGAGGGAAAAAGGGTCTCCGACATAACCCACCGTAACCTGAATGAAATGGAAGAACACATACTGCTTGAGATCTGGCTTTTGGTCAAGTCAAGATCCTTACTGCAGGTGAAGTCCTTGTGGGGTTGACCTTAGCTATTCCATCAGTTTCTCTCACTGACAACAGAATAATAAATTACTTACTGAACTAGAGCTCGTGACTGATTCCCAGTTGGTCTCTGAGGCTGCTGCGGGTTGGAAATCTTCCTAGAAGGCAAAGAAACATCGATGTGAGTCAGTCAAACCCCTGTTCAATTCATTACGTGCACGGTTTCAACATCTTAGCCTTCTGGATCTTCTTCCAACTAAGTGACAACAGGAATAAGGCTACATTGCTGCTGAACAGGCCACCATTTGTCTTAGGCACCTCTCCTCCAGAACCCTGTCATTTTCTTGTAAGTACTAGCGAAAGAGAAAATGTGCAGACAGGAGCTCAAATTTTAACGTTGCCGTTTACTGGCTGTGAGACTCAGGCAACCTAGTTAATCTCTCGAACCCTTCCCTTCCTCATGTGTAAAAGGCTGGTGTAGACTGCTTACTTTACAAGGCTGTTTTGAGAACTGAATGCATTCATCATGGAATTGTAACTGGCACTTAATAAAGTGCTTAGTGCAGAAGAAGAATAATTATTATCATCATTGATGTTCATTTGCTTTAAACTGAGTTCTGCATCGTGTTCAATCTTGCCTGCGGTAGCACTCCACAATATTAGTGATCTTTGCAAAGATACACTAACTTTCACAGGGCTGTACCTGACTCCATCAACAAATGTCAGGAAGGATGGCAGGGGAAAAAAGTGACTGGGAGTGACAAAGTACTATCCACTCAGGGAAAGAAGGTCAAGGGCAGACCTGAGAACATTAGTTATCTCAGACAAGGCTGAATGGATGCGTGCTAGCAATGGACCTCACAGAAATAAACTTCTCTTAACAGGCAAACTTGTCTCGGTTTGTATGAGACTTCCACATTATCTACTCCAGCACCAGTAAGTTTAAAAAACATAAAGAGAAGGAAAGCTGATTCTACCATTTTTACATATCAGAGATGGCTTCTTAACCTTGCTAAAATAAATCACCTTGGCGAATGTCTTGCAGTCCCACCAGGGAGTCAGAGCTGTTCTGAGATGAGGCTGAGAAATATTCAGCCACTCAAGTCTGAGAGCTTATTTACCCAAGTATACCCGCTGAATGAGAGCTAAGTATCGGGTCTAAATTTCATTAACATTTTGAGGAGCTGGAAGTGCATTTGTTAATTGCTCATGATGAGATTGGTTTATATATAAATGTCCTAAGTTGAAAAAAATTTCAGGTGATTACTAACGGAGAACTGAGTCAAATGTGGGATTCGAGAAAAGAGCAAGTATTAAAAATTAACCGGGCATCTTTATTCTAATTGCAACCTCAGGGAAGCTGGCAAAGAAACAGAAACTATGGTCTCTGTACTCCAAAACAGAAAAGACATAAAAAGGACACTGAATTCCCACAACAGAAGGATGTGCACAGTCAAATGAAGATTGGCATTTATATGAGTCTTCATGAGCAGGTGAGCAGATGAGACCAGGCAAGAAGCCAGGAAGCCAGTGGCTTCTTTCTGTATTGATGAGACTATTGGTGGAAGGACGTATGCCAGGTAAGATAATGACACGAGCAATCCTCAGATCATAGAATTCTCATTGTCATTCGGTCATTAAATATTTTTAAAACATTTACTATGTAGTATCTTCTAAGCTGAGGGTAGAATCACAACTATCCCTATCCTCAAGGAATTCAACCCATAAATATACACATACATATATTCATGAGGGTGCTGTAATACCAATCTAATCTGCGTACCATGGTACCTGGAGAAGTGGGCTTGGAAAAAATTCATATAAGAAGGTGACTTGTGAGTGGAGTCTTGAAAGACAAGTAGATAGTTACTTGCAAGAAAGGCGAGGTACAAGATGTAAAGGGAAAGAAATGCTTAGATAATGTGAAGGAAATATGTAGAAAAAGGACTAAGTTACTGGGGAAAGTTAATGAGACATGTTGGACATGGTGTGTTTGAGGTACCTGTACAATATACAGGTAGAGATGCTCAGGGGGAAGTTTACTACATGAGAATGGACCTCATGAGAGAAACTTGAACTTAAGATACAGACTTGGGAATTACCTACACAAACATGTGATCAAAACAAGGAATGGATTATGTTGACCACATGAAAATCAGAAGAGGGAGAATTTTAAAATCTTGAAACTAGAAAATGTTCTAGAATTATCTAGTCCAATCTCCTTATTTTAACAATAAGAAAAAACCAATTGTTAGAGAGACCAATGATGTGTTCTGTGTTGGTTAGCCGTCTTCTGGCAAAGCAAGGCCCATGAAGGCTCATATCTCAGTAGAAACTGTGGTTGGTGATCTCTCATATCATTACTACTGTCTTGGATAATGTATGTCTGGGGAAGAAAGGTGGAATCATGTCCAAAATAAGAACAGACACAACACTAAGAAAGGCATAAAACAGAGTGTTGGTGGACAGTTCTATGAGAACATCCTTCAAAGTAGTCTTAGTTATTCAGATTCAATATCCGTCCTAACTCCATTCTGTGATTTTAGTTCATTTTCTTTCATGGACACAAGGTAAAAATATTTTCTTAAGCCTTTTTAAGTACAAAAGGGCTTTCATGCACAAGACTTCAGACACATTTTACACAGATAACTTTTAGCTTCTTCACTGCCTAGGCTACAGGATTCCAGTCAGAATGGTCACACTCAACTGCTTCCCACTAGTACGGGCAAACCAGTTGTTTACAGTCAGAGTCCATTATGATGGGTGGGTGCCTATTTGTTATTTATGATAATCTGGGATAATCTGGGTAGATTGCCTCTTTTTTTAGGCTAATGGAAGACATACTCCTTTTTAATGGGTGCTCTTAGCAGAGTAGTGCCCTTACCATTACTTTGAGAAATGCTATTAATAAAATACAACAGACAGCAAATAGTCATTTGAACTGTATCAAAGCAGTCCAGTTTACAAAGGACACATTCTGTTCTTTGTCACGGTAAACTCACACAAGTGCTTTAATAGCCATGTCCCATTCTTCTGAGGAACGATAATGATTTGCTAACTCCAACAAGCTGGTATACATTCAGCTCTTGATGTCCTTACCTTCTGCTTCTAAACTGCACTATCTTCCATTCTAAAATTAAAAAAAACCTGACATTCTGGTTACTTTGCTCCTTCAGTCCATGTAGGGAATCTCAGCGCTTCGGTGCTATGTGTACCTTAATGTATCCCCTGAATCCTTCCTTGAGAGATGAGCAAACGATGCTCAGAGAGCCAAAAAAAGTATCTAGTAACCCCAAACTAATTATTACTGGAGTCAAAACTAGAATCCAATGAGCTATTGTGCATCTATTAGTTACATGCTCTTTCCAACCCACTAAATAAGGTTCTATATCATTCCATAATTATAGCCATTTTAATTTGCATTGCCTTAATCTAATAAAAATTAATTTATATCATTAAAATAATTTATCAGCTTATGTCCTGACATTAAAAGAGTTTGTAATTATATTTTGGCAGTAAAGCTCATTATTTGGCATGTTGAAATGAAACTCCCTCATTCTCTGCATATTACGATTTGAAGTAGTTTGGAAACATAGATATGGTTCTCAAGTCTTCACTTTTTAAATAGCTTAGTATGCATAGTTTGGTTTATATGAGAAAAGTATTATGGACTAGAAAGTTGGGGAGGTATGTAAAAATACAATCTTAAAGTACTACATAAAAATGCAGATAAATGTTTAAATAAGTATAGTGTGGAAGAGATATTTCTAAGCATAGATGCCAAAGTGAGCAAACATAAACACGGATACATCTTACATATACAAAATGTTGTATAAATATAAACAACATCAAAACCAAAATTATAAGTATAATGACTAATAAACACATTTGTAACAGATATAATGGATAAACAGTTAATATCCTTAAAACAAATGAACTCATAAGGGAAAATGTTATAAAAGCATATGTTCCATATCATACTATTTGCTAGAAAAATGTACAGATGTGTGATTGAAGCAAGACTGAAAATATATTCACAAAAATATTGATATTGGTTAGCACTGACTAATAGATACTTTTTTCCGTTTTTACTTATTTGTCCTAAAATGTCATAATAAACATCTACTTTTAGTAAAATGCTAAATTTCTTAATACAACTATGGAAAAGAAAAACGGGATTGGAGTGTTGGATCATTTACCCCTAAAGGCTTATCTGTTATATTATTATATTATTTATTAAATGGTGCAATCCAAGTATTCCCTGGTGGAAAATAAAAGCCTTCTTGTAAAACTGTTTCTCATCAATTGCTAATAGAAAACTGTTCAAAGACTGAACATAAAGGTTCTAGAATGATCATATTTGACTCCACCTAAGTCATGTCTAAGACATGTCACTGAAAGACATGCAAACCTTCAAAACAGTCATAAAAACATGCAATTAGCCTTCCTCTTAGTATCACACAGGCATTTGTCAGTCTCTGATTGTGAAAAATTTACCCACAGGCTGAAAGCAAATATAGCTGGAGCTTCAATAACACTACAGGTAATGAATGTTTTCAATAACAACTGTTATTATTAAAGACAGATCTGAGTGGGAATTTCCATTTTCAGAAAGAATGTCTCCAGATAACCCTTCTTTTCTATTGGTCATCTTGGGCCCATATCAGAAAGGACAGCTGCTATATGCTAACAAACAAATGATCCATTCACTCCTTCACCAGAGGAAGTCTGCACACATTCAATCACTGGACATCAGCAATGCATGTCCAAAAGAATCCCTCTCTTGTCCCTTGATAGTGGAGCTAGAGACTCTTATCTTTCAAATCTTTGGAGACAGTTGTTCCCAGGCTAATATTCCAAACATTTGGGATGATTAGCTGTACCACCTGTTCCTGGATCTTGCAGAGGGTGGCTGTTCATTTTAATCCCGGGTGATTATGCTGTATGTGAATAAGTTAGCCATAAACTATTCACTGCTAGAGGGTTGTAATCTATCAGCACTTACAACATGCAGTTACTTGGATTCTTTAAAAAAAGCTTTCAACCAAAGCAATCTTTAACTTATCAAGAACGACTTACTTTGGGAAAGTTTTAAAAGACATTTGCCCTAGCATTTTCTCCCATTGTGAACAAGTTTCTCCTGTTTGCTATTTTATATTCACTCCACAGAGGCAGAAAATAAAGAAATTTCTCTGCTAATTGTATCTGTACTTCTTGATTGAGCTAATGCTTAGAGGTATTTCTTTTGAAATTCAAAAGAAACACGGAGGGATTTGTCAGGATTCATAATGCAATAATGAACAAGTGCACAATCAACATCCATTCCTTCAGGAAATTCTTCGTTCATTCATGACACTCTGTTCTGTTCACGAGTCACTGAGGGAAGTTCAAATAAAGATCCACTTGGAGGCCTGCGTCAAACAAAGGTTTCAGTACCATAATTTCTAGCATGCAGTCCAAACAATCTATGTGGACGTGATAATACACCACTCTCTTAATGGCTACAGAAATGGAATAAAACAAAAATTAAAAACTCTTAGGATCAATACAGTGCTACGATCCAACCAAACCTTACAAGTATACTTTGGTGCAGACTCATTATCAAACCAGATCTTCTACAAAGAATCTGACAAAGGCCTGGCAGGGGGCCAGGTTTTATTGGCAAGATTATCTAATACAAAGATATTAAGAATCATCAATGAACAAGAATCAAAGAATATATTTCAAAGTTAGATAATTTGCTTGTAAAACTGATAATCTCAAAGAGTGAGAAAGATGATTAGTTTTACAAGCACATTTTCTAACTTTGAAATATATTTGATTCTTGTTCGTTAATGATTCTTAGTATCTTTGTATTAAATAATCTTGCCAATAAAACCTGGCCTTCTACAATAATCAAAATAACCTGGTATTGGTACAAGAACAGGCATAAGACCAACGGAACAGGATAGAGATTCCAGAAGCAAAACCTCAGTTTCTCAACCAACTAGCCTTTGACAAATCCTCCACCACCAACCCCTGGGGAGAGGAGAGCCTATTCAGTAAATGGTGCTGAGAAAACTGGGGGACCACATGCAGAAGATTATCAAGACCCCTACCTATCATTGCACACAAAAATCAACTCTAAATGAATCAAAAACCTAAACGTAAAACCTCAAACTATAGGAACCTTAGGAAAAGCAAAGAGACACCCTTATGGAAATTGGAACTGGCAACCAATTCCTGATTAAAACCCCAAGCGCCCATGCCATAAGAGATAAGATAGACAAGTGGCATCTCATCAAATTGACAAGCTTCTGCAAAGTCAAAGAAATCATCAAGAGAGCAGGGAGACAGTCCACAGACTGGGAAAAAATATTTGCCAGCTGTATATCTGACAAAGGCCTAACATCTAGGATTTACAAGGAACTCAAACATGCTGAAAAGAAAAAAAAAAGCCCCATTACAAAGTGGACAAAAGATATGAATAGACACTTCTCAAAAGAAGACATGTGAGCAGACAACAGATACATGAAAAAATTCTCAGCCTCACTAGTCATCAAAGAAATGCAAATTAAAACTATACTGAGATACCACCTAACTTCAGTCAGGAAGGCCATCATCAATAATTCAAAAAATAACAGATGCTGGAGAGGATGTGGAGAAAAGGGAACACTTCTGCACTGTTGGTGGGAGGGTAAGTTAGTACAGCCTCTGTGGAAAACAGTGTGGCGATTTCCAGAAGATCTAATACTTGATCTTCCATTTGACCCCACAATCCTCCTACTGGGAATATACCTGGAGGAACTCAAATCACTCTATGAAAAAGATACCTGCACACGTATTTTTATTGTAGTATTGTTCACAATAGCAAGAACATGGAACCTAACATTCTGCCCATCAAAAGAGGACTGGATAAAAAAAAATGTGGTACATATACATGATGGAATATTATGCAGCCATAAAGAAGGACAAAATCATGAACTTCACAGCAATCTGGATGGACTTAGAGTTTATAATACTGAGCAATCTATTGCAGAAACAAAGAACTGAGAATCACATGTTCTCACTCATAAGTGGACCTTGAACACTTATTGTAATACTCTAAGGAAAGGATTGGCAGTAGTGGGCAACTGCCAGGGTGGGGGAGGGAGGTGGGATTGGCAGTAGTGGGAATCTGCTGGGAGGGGGGAGGTGTACACCTCATCAACAAGGGTACCTGCATAATGAACATTTGTATACCTAACTCTGAATTGCACCCCACGTCTTTAAAATAAAAAAAAATTCAAAAAACTAATAATCTATGATTCCTAGAATTATAAGAAGCCCTGGACATGAGCCTTCTGTTATTGGAAAAGTGGCTTTCATTAAATAGATGTATCTTTAATAACAAATATCCTTCATAAATAAGACATTGCAGATTTCTACTGAATTAGGAGTCAATTTTACAATTTTTAAAATTTATCATTATTGACAACGAAGTACAATGTTTTAATTTCAATTGCTAGGATTCATTCATTTACCAATCATCCATGTAATCTTGATGTTAATGGGAACATATTTTTTAGACATTCATTTTTCTGGACATGAACAGATACTTCTCAAAGGAAGACATTCAAGCAGCCAGCAAACATGAAAAAATGTTCAGCCTCACTAATCATCAGAGAAGTGCAAATCAAAACTACAGCGAGATGCCACCTAACACTGGCTATCATTAGAAAGTCAAAAAATAACAAATGTTGGCATGGCTGTAGAGAAAAGGGAACACTTCTACACTATTGCTGGGAATGTAAGCTAGTTCAAACTTTGTGGAAATCAGCATGACATTTTTCTCAAATAACTAAAAATTAAGCTATCATATGATCCAGCAATCCCACTTCTGGGATATACCCAGAGGAACATGAATCGCTCTACCAAAAAGACACCTGCACACATATGTTCATTGCAGCACTATTCACAATAGCAAAAACATGGAAACAACCCAGATATCCATGGAAAGTGGACTGGATAAAGAAAATGTGGTACAGATACATGATGGAATACTTCCCAGCCATAAAGAAGAACAAAATCATGTTCTTTGCAGCAACATGGATGCAGCTGGAGACCATCATTCCGAGGGACTATCAGAGATATATAAAACTGAATACTGCATGTTCTCACTCATTAGCAGATCTTGCTCATGGGTCACGTGAGCACAAAGGTGGGAACAACCAATGCTGGGCATTGCTAAAAGTGGGAGGGGAGGGAAGAGAGATAAGGGGGCACACATCCATACACTGGGTACCAGGTCTACTACTGGGGGAGAGAGGGCTCACTGAAAGCCCAAATCTCACCTGCATGCAGTCACTTGGGTAGCAAATCCTCCCAAGCACCCCACAACTCTTAAATAAAGAAAAAAATAAATTAATATTCATTTTTTCTTATGTTATAAGAAAAGGCCTTCTCATCCTTTCTAATTTCTTTACGCTGAACTTAGTCTGGGAAGTAGTTCTCCACATGATAAGCAAAGATTAGAGCAAACCCCAGTCCGGTGAGCTGCGCTTAATTATTTTGCAGTAATGGCTGCCATTCATGGAGCGTAGATTTTGTAATGGGCACTGTAGGAAACTCTTTCCGTACATTATATCATTCATCATTTCTACAGTAGCTTTAAAAGATGAGGAAGCAAAGAGACAGGATGCAAGGCCAGATATTAAGAAGCTCTGTAGAGATCTGAGCCGAAGGCTGACTTCTTTTATCTTTGCTGAACTTTCCTCTTCATTTGTAAAGAATTCTCTTTATGAGATAAACAAATATCCTTGATTTGTGCTAAGTACAGGTTTTCATAAATTCCTTAAATGTATTTCAAAGAGAATATTTGGTTCAATTCACCAGTAGCCTGAAAATGATTAAAGATTGTACTTTTGATATTGCTAAGCTAACCTTAAAGACTATTTACACTACCAAGCTAAATGGATATCTGAGAAAATTATTCCACTGCCTTAGAAAAATTATGAGTTTGAAATGAAAAGAAGAAATATTGACCTGAATTATTCATACTTTTTCATTTCCTTGCACTTTGCATGATGCCTGGTACATAGTGAGCACTCTTTTTGTTTGCTTGATTTGTTTTTGTTATTGTGCTTGAGAGAGGAAATATGGTTTCATGCTCAAAATTCAATAAACCATTTCATGACTCTGTGTTAAAATTCATACTCCCAAGAACTGCTAAGTTTCTTGGTGCTTGACTGACTTTATATAAATAGATTATCTTCACGGTGGCCAAAAGCTAGTTACATTATTAAAACCAATAATTAGGGAAAATGGGAATTACAAACAGTATGAAGATTAAGGCCATGTCACCAAAATCCCTTAGCTAAGATCATTATCTCCAAAAACTCAAATTATTCCATTACTAATTAAAACCCCTAAGATCTGACTTCAGGGAGAAAATACCATTTGAAGTCCAAAAGACAAAGCCACAGTCAACACAGCTTGTACAGTTCTAGAAAAAGGACCACTCATGAAGCTTTATTCAGCGAGTGATAGGATTACAAAGCAAAGGGGGAAATCTTATAAGTGAATCAAGAACAAGTCAGTCATAAAGCACTCAAGTTGTTCATTCTTTTTGAAAACATGAATATTGCCTAGGGAGGTAAAGGTGTTGTTTGTGACACATTTTTCCTCTACCCATTCACCCTTCTCTTTACACTCCATCAGTAAGCATTCATCAGAGTTGCCATCCACCATAATTATTATTCGGCACTGGGGGTTATACTGTATATAAAATACTTAATAGTCATGTTTACGTAAAACCATGTATCCGAAATAAGTTAATTCAAAGCGCCTTTTTCTTGACCTGAGCCTTTTCTAAGGGGTTTCCAGACTCAGGTACGAGGTTGAACACGAGAGACCATTAACATAAAGAAACACTGAAACAAGTGTGGTACAGATACCCTTGCAAATCACTCCTCTCACAAAAGGTGAGATCGGTACATTGTTGACTTTGCATTCCTCTTTCCATCCTGCACCCAACTAGCAACTAATCAAGGCAGTTAGCAAGTTTCAGATCTCAAAAGCAGGCTTGCTGTCGGGCCTCATTAGCTGGGGTTGTTGGAGCTAGGTGCCAAGCACACAGATCTCCAGTTCTGCTCTGATAAGAGCTGGTAAAGCTGTACACAGGGAAAAACTCAATCCTGTGGCCAAACTCTGTGGTTGACACCAGTGAAAGAGACCTCCTGGGAACAGTGACTCAGTTCCTACAGCTTCACCATCACTCCTGAGTAAACAATGCGAAGGCTACCACTGGCTGGGAGGATCATTTCCTAATGGGATAAAATGGTGTTTACATGAGAAATCCTGAAATCTGAACTCTTAGTTCAAGTTTTTGGGCTTTAAAGATTCCTTTTCACTCCTAGTTATCATCAGTTAACAGTAGTACCCTTTACTTGCATTTGTCATTACACCAGCCATATTCACCAATAGTGGGAATATTGGGCTTTGCACAGGGAAATTTTAATCCTAGATTGGTTCTCCTTTGCTTATCGCTATGCATTTTGGACCACCACATGCTGTGTACTTAGAGAATGCAAATTCATTGCCATATTCATCTAAGCCAAACATAATTACAAAAATAAGTTTCGGTGCCAAGAAAAAAAAAAAGGTACAATGCATTCCAAAGTCAGAGGGAAATCATCTGGGGATTGGGAAATATTGTGTCTCCTCTACGGGACTGGGAAAATTCAGAGCTCAATACATTGTTGTCCAGGCCCAAGGATTAGCTGAAATATTCCAAGGGCATGGATTTTTTTTTGGCAGGCCTCATCTCTCACATTTATAGCTTAAATAATTTCTTTATTGTCATCAGCACAGTTTGGGAGCTGGAGAGAATCTTCTAGATCACTGAGTTCAAAGTTTTCTTCACTATTTGACGACGATTTTTGCATGACTAAATTGTATAACTCATTGAGCAAGGTGCCGGCTGACGCATAAGATGCAGAACCATCCTTAAGGAATGTATTGTCTATATTAATTATAATTCTAATTCTACTCTTGTCACTCCCTTTTACATCAGCAACTTTACATTTATGAAAGGTTTACCATGATCTCAAATTACCTTGTGTCTTAGTCAGTTGGTGCTGCTAGAACAAATTTGCTACAGACTATGTCACTTATAAACAACATAAATTTATTTCTCATAGTTCTGGAGGCTGGGAAGTTCAAGAGTGAGTGTCAGCATGATCGGGTTCAGGTGAGGCCCCTCTTTCTGGTCTGCACATAGACATCATCTTGCTGTGCCCTCACATATTGGGGGGAGAGAGCTATCATTTATCTCATGTCTCTTCTTATGCATTCATCTCCTTCCACAGGCCCCGTCTATAAAATCTATCATATTGGGAATTGGGGTTTCAATATATGAGTTTCGGGAGGACACTTACATTCAACCCATAACACCTTGTGAATTTAATTTTGTATTTATTTGCAAGTTTGTCTCTCCATTAGGATGCAAGCCCCCGACGGTCAGATGATTCATAGCTTTCTCACTGCTTTATTCCTGGCACCTACCACAGGGCCTATTAACTCACATGCACTTAATAAATACTGGTTCAGTGAAAGAATGACTAGTCATTGAATTGCTTGTGAGATTCCAATGAGTTGATTCACGTAAATTCATAGCTCATTGGCTGTTACACAGTGGGTGTTAATAAATATCTGTGCAATGAATCAATGAATAATACAGCCTATAGAAATAAGTGCTCTATTAGGGCCATAAGCAAAGACTTGAAGGTCTAAGAGGAAAGAATGATTTAAGTCAACTTAGGAAGGCTGGGGAAGGTCTCAGAATAAATGACCTTGAAATTGACTTTTGAAAGCTAATCACGAATTTTGATAGTCTGGGAAGTAGGGAGGTGAAGGGAAGAGCATGCTCAGAGACAAAGAGTGGCATCATCTTGGATCTGTGAATATGTCATGTGTTCAAAATGCCAGGAAGAAAAACGAGGCTTAAAAAGAAGGAGAAGCATAAATTAGAAGGTCGTGAATACCAGCTTCGGATTTTTTCTTTGTAGGGCATTTAATCATTCATTCAACGGGCATTTATGGAATTTCACTATTTACTGACTCCAGTTCAAAGTACCGGAGAAAAAGAAATAAAAATAACTTCAAGGTCACTGCTCTCACAGAGCTGTCGCCCTCACTCTTTTTTGCTCACATACATGATACCGAGCACCGAAGGGGTTAAGTGTCAGTGTCCCCGGCAGATGTGGTGCCTGCAGCTTAGGGTCTTGACACAATGTACTGCACTGCACTAACTCGTAGGGAACCAACTTTTAATATAGCCATGGCTTCACCACCCCTGCTCACAAGCCTCCTTTTCAGTGTACATGAAAATAAAAGAACATTTTATCATCTTGAATTCAGTGAACTTAAGTAACATAACGGAGTTCCTAGAAAACAGAGAACAACAGATAGCTATTCTGAGAGATGAAAATAGTGAGAAAAAATTAAAGACAAGAAATTCAGTGCTGTTGGTTTGGAGAAACTTTTTGAAATGTCCATAATCTTTTAAGGCAATCTTCGAATTAAGAGTCATTCCTTATTTTGGTAATCAAGCCCCTAAATGATAATAGCATTTTCCACTCAAATACAATTTAGTTCTATCTTATCCCTCAGCAGGGTACAAAATTACCTTTCTTTTTCAAAGAAGAGTTTGCCTGATCAGAAGATTCAATAGATGAGAATCCTTTAAGTACTTTATGATGACCCCTGAGGTTGGTCAGCAGGAATTGATTTGGTGGGATTACTAAAAGCTATCTCTAAACCCAGCAGGACTCATAAAGATGCTTGAATACAAATGGCCCTGGATGGCTTTCATCTGAGGATCTCTAAGTAAAAACAAAATAAAAGCAAAAGCAAAAACAAACGCCATGCCTTTAAATGAAGAGCAGGGAAGTTGAGAAACCCCTTTGCTACTCATCTTGCTGAATAAGGATTGCACTGTTTCAGATGGCAGAAAAGATTTGATAATCAGTGTGTTAAGGCATGTTTTAAAAGTGCTTTGGAGACAGAGCATTCAATTGAATTACACATGGAACACTGGCTATGTGACCTTGGGCAAGGTAAACACTCTATGTAGAGATTACTGATTTGCAAAATCGGTAAAAATATCTACCTTCCCCTACAGGGTCAGTTTGAGGATTATATTTGATAATTCATGTGAAACTAACTGATCCAGGTGGACACCACTGCATTCTTTCCAAAGGTTAGTGCAGCCTTTCTAATATATTATCTTTCTACTTGAAAGATGGCTGCATTAATACCTCCACAAAGATGGGCATCACCTGTTACCAATGCTGGAGTCAAACTCTCTGGATTCAAATGCCAACTTCTTCACTTATCAGCTAGAGATCCTGCACCAGTTACTTAATTTCTCTGTGCCTCAATCTTTTTATTTGAAAATTGAGATAATTCCTACATCAAAGGGATGTTTTCAAGCTTAAAACAGATTGCTACATGTAAAACTGTTAGAGAAGTATCTGTTACATAGAGAGTCCTTAGCTTTGACATATTTTCATGTTTTTTCCTTGTTGATTGGACCTTCCAACCTACAATGACCTAATTACCATCTCCTAATATGTGCACTGAGATTTTCTGAAACCTTTAACATCTCCCATCCCATTTTACCCTTCCTATCACCAGGGTGAGCTGGGTACAGGCACAGAGACATTAGATAAAACAAGAGTTTGAGTCTACTCAAAAAGGAGATATCCGGATTTCCTGATGGGTCGTTTCTGCCACCATTAGACAAGAGGATATGCAATCTCTTCTTGGATTTTCCCTGGGGAAAGGGAATGGCAACAAATCATCCTTAATCATCTCCATATCCTTCCTGCAAAAGTAGCTCCTTCTTATCCTTCAGGAAACCATGGAGTGCCTACTCTTTGCTAGGCACAGTTCTAGGCACTAGGGAGACAGGGTAAACAAATAAAATATGGTCATTTTAATCATGTGAGATAAGAACAGATTTCATATATAATATGCTTTGCCAGTTGTAAGTTATTATATATGTCCTGTATTTATGTAGGCTTCAAAATATTGGAAAAAACCCCCAAACAATATAACAAACAAAATATGTAAGAAGACAAGAACTTGCTTTAGAAATAATTGAAGGAAGCTACAGTAAACACACGCAGCAAACACATACTTTATAGTATCTTTCCTTTTATAAAGCATATTAAGTTAGAGAGGCTGTTAGGGATCATCTAATTCATAGTCCTACAAAATGTGACAATGGCTTATTAGTATCAAAAGTGGTCAGCCAGGCGCTGCTTCTTTAGTTCCAGCTATAGGAATTTTATTTTAAAATAAGTTCAACGGTTTTGTAAATGTCCCCCTTGATTTTACGTTAATTAGATGCAAGGTTTTGCACAATATTATGAGCATTGCTATGTTAATGGGATACACATGGGTAGAAAGAATAAAATTGAAATTCAAAGCTCTTGTCAACATGCCTGAAAAGAACCCAGTAACCATGGAGAGGGGGCAGCTGGAGGGTTCAGGTTGGGTGGGGTTCATGGTCTGACTCACACCATCTATCACGTTTAAATGCTGACCCCAGCGGTCTCGATCTTAACATGCAATTCATCGCCTTGAGAGGTCTTTGGGGAACTCCTGTCATTCTGACTGACGGGTGTGGAGGAGGCCTCCTCGGGAACAGGAACACCTGCACTGAGCAAAATGGAAAACTGACACTTAAACAGCCTCTTGATATTCAGGTCGGGAGAAAGAAGAGTCCTCCCCACTCAGTGGACTGTCAAGGAAGCAGCGACGGCACATGAGCCTGGTCTTGGGTTCTATCTCCCAGACCCTGGTTCAGCAAGTTGACAGTACTGAGTGCTCCTGTCTTTAGCACTTACCTATTCTCAAAGAGGACAAGGAAAAGGAGGGAACCGGATCTTTACGGTGTGAGGAGAGAATTGTGCAGTAACATTGAATATACACAAGTCAAAGACGATTTGGGTCATGCCAAAAACATCTCATTAGAATCACTGTATTCCCAGATGTTTAGAATGCTTACTGATGAGTTATAGAGGACAGAATGAGGGAATGGGAGACGAGTGAAGAAACGGTTTAAGGCAAAACAGCACTGTATTTAATCACAGTGTCATATAATGCTGGGTTAGGGAAGCTAGATATTTGCTTTGCTGATACTACCTGTGGCTCCATTCATTTTTGCTCACTTTTCCTCAAAGATGACAGTCAACCTCTATAATTTTTATTCAGTCAATGCATATACTACATTTCATCAGGATAAATAATAGAACAGCATCCTCAATAATCCTGTGTGGTGAGAGGAAGATACTATCTTGTTAAGACATCAACAACAACAGCAAACACCATAAAGTTTTATAGAAGATAAGAATATAAGGTAACAAGGATTTTTGCTCTCAAGAGAACACTGCATTACCTTCTGCCAAGGTTTTAGTTTACTGATGGCATCGAAAGCTGATGATTTATTGTAAACAGTAAAGAGTATTGCTTTTGGGAGCTGCTTTAGTCTGGACTCCATATTCTCTTCAGAAATAAAAAGGAAACTTTAAATTGGATTTCTGACATTGGTTGAGTGTTTTCAGCCCCAGGTCTATTAAGTAGATTAATTTAAAAATAGGGGCACCATCAGCACAATAGCACGTCTGAGAGACTATCATTTTGTGATGTCTTTTAGACCTCCAAGACATCGTATATACAATCCTGACACGACTGAAGTTCATTGACCACTCACTCTTCTGCGCAGTAACTAAGACTTGATTTGCCTCAGAAAACATTTCCCTAAGGACCACCTACCAAATCAGAGCTTCCACTTCAAAAGCCCTGCTGAGCTGGGGAAACGTGGGTATGGGCTGTCTCTCTTCTGGCTTCATTCTGGCACTTCCAAACCATTGATATTTTTAGTCATATGCATTCATGTGCCCCCAACCTAAAAGTTATGGAAGGGATGCCATTCAGAAGCAAACAGCATGATCAGTGTCTTCCAGATTTTTAAAGATACTGTAGGCATATACAAGTAAACTCACAGATACTTCCTTTGAAACTCAGGTCACTCAACTATTATTTTCTGCTTTCATCTTGTACGATGCCGACTCATCTGAAGCCCTGGTCATATCCCAATATTCATGAAGGCATTGAGGTTCCCGTATTTTTCTCTGGCTTTTTTTACCCTCATCTTGTCTGCATCACTGTAGACAGCACAATCCTTGGTTTGCAGCCCTTTGACTCTTTCAACTCTAATAATGCTTCTTATGTATCTTTATTTCAGTAACTCCCCTTTAACCTGAAGTCATAGATGCATAGTGCACTCTGTGACCATCTCTCCATGCCCTTGCATGCCTTTGACTAATCTTGCATGCATAGTGCATGTTGTGACCATCCTTCCATGTCCTTGCATGCCCTTGACTTCTCTTGCATGCTTAGTGCACACTGTGATTGTCTCTCCAAGTCCTTACATGCCCTTGAAATTTCTTGCATGTGTAGTGCACTCGGTGAGCATCTCTCCATTGTGGGGGTGACCCCACAATCCCTCTACTGGGAAGATACCTGGAAGAACTCAAATCACTCTATAAACTCAAATCCTTGCATACCCTTGAATTCTCTTGCACACCTGGTACACTCTGTGACCGTCCCCCCATGTCTTTGCATGCCCTAGAATTCTCTTGCCGCTATCCCTCTCTTTTCAACCTCATTGAGCCCTCCAGACACTTAATCCTCTATATTCCACAAGTTATCAGCCTTCTATTAATCTCAAGGTCTCACTACCCATCACTCTGAGTCTTCTCTTAGAGTACTCACTCACTACCTCGCTGCTCTGTGGCATCCACCCTGCACAATCCCCAATCTGGAACAATCCAAGCATCCACATCCAGACTCCTTCATCTGGATTTCTGCTGGAGAAAAATTACAAACCCAGCACACAGTGTTGCCTTTCTTTCTCCTGTATCTTTACCCTCTCCTTGTTTGTCCCTTGTAACCTCTAATAATGTATGTCTCTAGCATTTTAAAAAATATTTCCTTGATTCTAACCTCCTCTCTAGGTATCAATTCTTTAAATCTGTGTCCCTTTACACTCGAGCTTCTTGAAATAGTTTGTAGTTGATTTTTACTACCGTTTTCATTCTCTCTTCATCCTCAGGACACCTGGTGCTTGCACCACCACCACGATGTAAAGGCTCTTACTTTAATAGTATTCTTTGTGGCTTCTGAATTGCCAACGTCAATGTACCCTGTCTAGCCTTTGTTTCACACGACCTCTTTCTTGCATTTATCATTGTCGCTGACCCCCTCCTTGACACCTATCTCTGTTGGCTTTTGTGATATCATGCTCTTGGGTCCTCTTTTACTTCTCTATCTATTTCTCATCCAATTTTCCTTCTTTTAACACCTCTTCAGATGCCAGTGTTTCCCAGGAATCTGATATTCAGCACTTGGCATCAAGTAAACCCATTGACTTCCCTAGCTTCAGCAAGTATTTTATACATGGATGATGCTTGCCTTCACATCCCAGGCCGGGAACTCTAGCTGACAATTAGACCATTTTGCCAGATTCCCTGTGGCCACCTTATAATGGGATGCCCCACAAGTTCCTCAAACTCAACATGTCCAAATGTTACTCACCAATTTTCCTACAAAATCTGCACATCATCTTGTGTTTCCATTTCTAGAAAAATGCCACTACCTTCACCTAGTTGTGTATGTCACATACCTTAAAGTTACACACTGAAACATTCCAGAATTGATCTCTACATCTTTCAGATTACTCTTCCTTAATTATTCAAAACCTTGTCTTCTATCTACCCTATGCTTCAACTTAGAGGTTCATCACATCTCTCTCAGATTACCTTGACAGCCACCTAACTAAATGGTCTTTCTCCATTCTTGTTCAGCTACAGTCTGTTCCCCATTGGCCTGCCATATTGTTCTTCAAAAGCAAACTCAAAACAAAAGTACTACACTACCCATGTAACGTCCAAGCCCCCAGTCCCTCAGAGGTGCTGAATAGCTTTCAGTCCGTTCAAATCTTCAGGATCGGGCTCCTGTCTTCCCCTCCAACAAAATTTCCAGCCAGTTTCATTTATACTTCCCCAGGACTTCAGAATCATTTCATGCTTTTTCATCCCTCTTAAATTTGTATAGGCTGTTGCCTTTGCATGAAAGTTCTCCCAACTCTTTTCCATTGAGCTAATCACACCTCAACATAAATCACTTCCATTGAGAAGTATCCTTAGTTCTGATGCAGATGTTCCTTCCTCTGTATTTCCAGAGTATACAAATACTCCCATAGTGGCCAGTCTAGTGCCTGGGAAATCTTGGGCTCTCATTGAAGACACAAAGAATGGGTGGGCTCCTAAGGCATAATGTGATACTTGTCTTTCTCAAATTCTTAAGGGAGATCTATGATCTATCACTAGGGAATTTAATTAGTAAGTTTCAAGACCATAGTTTCAGGTGGAGAGCTCATTTTAAACTATCTATTTATATAGGTAGCTTAAAGTTAAATGTTGGCTTAAGGGTTAATATTATTTCTATTCTTACCCATTTCTAAATGTGTGGCAACGAAAACATCAGCAAAACAGCAGTGGCTATTTAGTTTTATACCAAAGGTGTTTTTTTTTCCTCTTGGTAAACTGTTGAGGCATCACCCTTAACATGAATACTAAAAGGGCTGGGTGGCAGGTGACATATGAATTATTTTAAGGCTGTGTAAAGAGAATATTTTCTCTACATTTTCCTCCTTTGACATGACAGAATTATTCCTCCAGGGCTTTTAAAATTGAAATTCAAGATATTGCAATGATTCTCATAAATTCCACTTTGCTAACAAAGTCAAGTCTTTAAAAAATTTATTCGCTACCCACATTTGGTTTATTTTAAGATAAAAATATAAATGCTGGCAGCAATACAATACTCAGACTAAACAACAACAGTGGTTTTCATAGTAATATTCAATCTGGAACTAGGAAACTCTAAAATTTGAATGTTGTGGGAAAAAAAGACCAACTTAGAACACAGGAGAGGTTCATATTTAAAAATAAAGACATAGGCATGTAAAAGAAAGAGTTTCCTTGACATAGATCATCAAGCCTAATTAACTTAAAAGAAACAAAGAAGATATCTCTGTTAATTATAAAGGTTATACATTTCAAGGGAGCTAAGTTATTCACCTGACAAAGTTCCCTCAGAAACTTCAATAATTTGCTTCTACACTGTTGGTGGGAGTGTAAACAAGTATAACCTCTGTGGAAAACAGTGTGGTGATTCCTAAAAGATCTAAAAATAGACCTTCCACACGACCCTGTAATCCTCCCTACTGGGAATATACCTGGAAGAACTCAAATCACTCTATAAAAAAGATACCTGCACACGTATGTTTATCGCAGCATAGTTCACAGTAGCAAGAACATGGAACCAACCGTGCTGCCCATCAAAAGAGGACTGGATAAAAAAATGTGGTACATATATATACAATGGAATGTTATGCAGTCATAAAGAAGGACAAAATCATGAACTTCACAGCAACCTGGATGGACTTAGAGACTATAATACTAAGTGATCTTTCACAGAAACAAAGAACTGAGTATCACATTTTCTCATTCAGAAGCGCACCTTGTACAATTATTATAATACTGTAAGAAAAGGATTGGCATCGCGGGATATTGCTCAGAGGGGAATGGGGAGGCGGGATTGGCAGTAGTGGGAGTCTGCCTAGGGAAGAGGGGTCACACCTCATCAACAAGGATAGCTGCATAATGAACTGTTGCATATCTCACCCTGAATTGTATCCCACATCTTTAAAATAAAAATGTTAACAGTTTAAAAAAAAAACTTGCATAACAATGTACAAGTATAGGGTCCTTGTGGGGGAAGATTTAGTGGAGCATTTTAGACATTCTTTGATTCTTTAGATATAGAGCATCTCAGAGTTGAAAGAACACAGAATTAGCAGAAGAATTTCTCTAAAATTAATAGTTGATGCAAAGTGGCTTTTATAGCATCTCACATAGAGTAGGGAGTAAGTGTTAATAGAAAGTTATCATGACTTCCTTGGTATCACAGAATCTAGAAATGTAACTACCTTACCTGTAATTTTAAAGGAGAAACTTCTATGAAATAAGCGATGAAAAGCTCGGAGGGAACTGTTAAGATATCTCAAAGGTGCCGAAAAGAATGCTGCAGTCTAAAACTAGGAATCCGTCATGGATCTGTGCAGCACATTGATGAGACAGGAATAAGATTATGAAATTATTTTGCAAATACTTTAAGATGTTGACAAACGGGGGCATTTAGAGAAGAGTTGATTGATTAGGCAGCTAGGAAAATGACTTTTGAGACAAGATTATAAAAACTAAATATATTGTACATTGACAAAGGAATTAAGTACTTGATGTACAGTGTGTATAGCATTTTTCAGAGAGTGACTTAGGGGGACAGAATGCAAGTTTCCAAGAATTCAAAATGCATCACCATGAAGGGAAGGAATTGTTTACGATGCTCTTTAGGGGCATAACTAGAAGTCAGGGCATGAAATTGAATAAGAGAAAATGTAGGCTTCATACCTACAAAGTTTTCCCAATAGTGATATCTATTAAATTGTGGCACAGTCTCACAGCGGAAGGAGTGGAAAAGCCATGCTGTAAGTCATTTCACACAAGAGTGGACAAAGTATTCAAAGATAGACCTCTGGAAAGAAATCTGCCCTGCTGCTGTGACGGCAAGTGTAATGAATGATCCACTCGGCCTTCCCATTTCTGCTTTAGGAGTGTTATGTGTTTTCACTGAGCATCTGCCTTCCATTATGAATATATTCGAGTCATAGCTTTGATTTTATGTTTACTATTTCCATCATTTTTTGCTTTTATTTTTCTAAAAGTCATTTAGCTTGTAAATCATTTGGCTTGCCTGGAGTATATTTTATGAAAATCACATTTGTAGTTAATATCCTGATCTTGCTCTGAGGAAAAAAAGCAATACAAGCAATTAGTATCTTAACCTATTTTATAATGTATCTTAAAATGTATACATCCAGTCTTGGATTATCAGCCCTTGAAAGCTGACGAGTGAACAGAAAGAAACTTTCATATTTTACTTATTGCTAAAATTGCACATTAGAATTCTCTCTTAATCACTTTTTCCATATTTTGTTTAAAACAATTCTTTTGTTTATGGACATTTATGAATACTAATTTTCTCTTGCATGATCATTTATGAGAAATGAATTAAAAGCAATGGGTATAAAGAGAAGAAATATTTGAGACTCTCTATACAATGAAAATAGCTGCTAATTATTTAGGCTAATCTTGGCTATGCTATATATATATATAGCATAGCCAAGATGTTAGCATAGCCAAGCTGTTAAGTGAGAATTTATTATAAATTTCAAACACTTGCCAAAAAAACAAGAACCTGGGACATTACGTTAAGTGTTAATATTCTATCTCAAAAAATAAATTCCATCCTGTGTGTAATATCCATTTAAGCCTAACAAGAAGCTCCCCCACTATAAAGTTGCCCCTTATTTCACAATTATTCTATCGCCAAAGAACAATTTAGTTGTAATATTAGCCACATCCTCAGGTGTCTTGTTAATTACATCAATTTCACATTGCCCACTCTGGGAATATTCACGGCACGATTATGTAGCATAAAGCTTGCTCACAGTGGCTCTTGAAGGAGGGACAAGATGGTCAAGGGAGGTTTCGGTTTGCACAAATTTCCCTTGACCTTCTCTTACATCATCCTGTCCGTTCCCTCCTCGTTTAAGTCCTAATAGATCCTGTTGTTTCTATTTCTTCTCAAACTCCTGTTTCTAAAATACTCCAGGAAAACACAAGGGTATCTTTGGGCAGTACAAATGCTTAGAGCAGGGATTCTCAAACTCAGCCGTATTTACACTTTGCAGGGGAACTAATTCTTTGCTGGGGTAGGGGAGGGGGTGGCCTGTGCATTGCAGAATGCCAACTAGCTTTCCCGGTCTCACCCACTAGATGCCAGTAGCATTCCCTCCTCTTAGCTGTGATAGCCAAAAATATTTCCAGATGTTGGACAATATGGGGATGTGGGTAGGCTGAGAACTACCTTTACAACAAGGTGACGGGGCCAGGAACAGCCACCTGCTGTCTTGCCTTTCTTTTTCTTTTTCTTCTTCTTCTTTTTTTTTAATCTCCAAGTTTCAGTGGAGAAGGCGGTTGGTTATACAAGAGCTGCGCTGGGATTGGTTGCTGGAAGCATTAGCAGTCAATATTCCGGCCACACATTAGTAGACACGAGTTTTGTGAGTGTCAACAAGAGGTAGAGATAGAGCCGTGCTCGGTGGCTCAGCCTGTAATCCCACGCCTTGGGAGGCTGAGGTGAGTGGATTGCCTGAGCCCGCGGGTTCGAGACCCGCCTGGGCAAGCAAGACCTCATCTCTACAATAAATCAAAAAATTAGCCGGGCGTGGTACCGCGCGCCTGTAGTTCCAGCTACTTGGAAGGCTGAGGCGGAAGGATCGCCGGAGCCCAGCAGGTCGAGGCTGCGGTGGCTGGGAGCGGCCACTGCACTCCAGTCTGAGCGACAGAGTGAGACTCCAACTCAAAAAAA